>SZWC01002991.1:190798-204992 GCA_023375785.1 Penium margaritaceum | reverse complement strand
ATTCATTCCTTCATGGCCCATGTGCCTTTGGAGCCCATTGGAGACGAACTAGGATCACTGGCGGTGGATTATCCCGCCACCTATGTCGGGTACCAGATTCCACACGCCCAACACCCGATTTTCGGGCTAGGCTAACTTTCTGAATACTCACTCAAATCGAGCGATTCAAAGCTCGATCCTGCATGGAAAAATCCAAGGAATCCAAATCTAAAGTCAGATCAGGTGTTCGACTACTCCTTAGTGGTCGAACCAGGGAGTACACTCAACGGCACTCATGGCAAGGGGCACACCATGTCAACATTGGCTACGTTCATGTTGCCAAAATGGCGCATGCCGCTTTGTTCTACTCCAGCTGTTGCTGCTATTGACGCTACTGTACTACTGCTTGTGAGAAGAATACAGTCACAAGGATAGCAGAAGCAGGTAGAAATATTGGAACATGCAAGAGTACGTCAGTAGAGTGATGTAAGCAAGAGTGGTTCTAAGGAGTTATTCGTAGAGGTTGATTCAAGCTGAGATGTCGGAAGGTTGAGGTAGACGAGCTTGTTGAGAGAAGGTGTGAGTGAGATGAGTGACGCCTGACTGAGGAAGAGAGCTGAGCGAAGGAGCGGGAGTGACGAAATGAGAAGCTCAGAGAGGCTGGCGGAGGCAAGGGATGCGGGATGCGAGCAGAGCAAAGACATGGCGGCAAAGCCACGGAACCAAAGGGGAACAGGAGGAGAGGAACTGTTCTGGTTAAATTAGGAGGGAATGAACATCCTCCTTATAAAGGACAAAAAGATATGTAACGGCTTCTTGTGCACTAGCCGGACCTGCTTGCGGTCGGGCCGCTTATTAGGGGATCACTCGGTATACTGCCGTTGGTCGGTTTTCCTTGTCAATGGTTCGTATGTGATGGGACCGAGGTGGTTCATGCCCAGGCTTGAACCGTTATTGAGTGTGCTCGGCATTTTTCGAGAGAGGGGGAACGAGAAACTCCTGGAGATGAACCCATCAAAGGTCTTGCCTTGACAGAGACATTATTCTGACACCCCCTTGAATCTGTCAAGGTAGGAAGTCCCTCCAGTATCCCAGTGAGTTGTACTTGACCAACCCTCCACAGTGGGTGATAAGACCGTGCCACATGAGGGGTAAGTTGTTGTCGTGCTTGGCCAAGAGAAAGTGAGGTGTAGGGTCGACAAGTGTGCGAAGNAAACTCCTGGAGATGAACCCATCAAAGGTCTTGCCTTGACAGAGACATTATTCTGACACCCCCTTGAATCTGTCAAGGTAGGAAGTCCCTCCAGTATCCCAGTGAGTTGTACTTGACCAACCCTCCACAGTGGGTGATAAGACCGTGCCACATGAGGGATAAGTTGTTGTCGTGCTTGGCCAGGAGAAAGTGAAGTGTAGGGTCGATAAGTGTGCGAAGCCCGCGTCTGAGTTCTGTGTTGAACAGGTCAAGCTGAGTCTGAAACTCGCCATGTCTGTAGTGGTCGTTGGGGCTGTAGTAGTGTGGTGCTTCAAGAAGAAATATCAGAATGGGGAAGTGGAAGAGGTAATAGGGTTTCATATTTTCGTAGAAGATCTGCTGCCATTGATCGACGTTGGTCGCTGCGACTTCAGCCTCGTCATCTTCTGGATGGAAGAAGAGCTTGGGGATGTCTCGCAGAGTGGGGAAGATGTCCACAATACATATCTGGAGATAGCAGGAGCATCTTGTCCATGCATAGTGCAGTAGGGAGTACCATCGTTGAGCTGTAATGTCAGTCGGTTGCTCAATGCGGAGGTAGATGTTACCAAGGTGCGTCCTTAGTAAATTCCATATGGCGGTCAAGGTGGCGTCATAATCCTTAGGCTGACGCTGGTTGCTGAGGACATGGTCATATTCACCAAGTAGCATTCTTGCCACCTCGTATTTGTTGATGTACATGCCTCGTGAACTGGAAATGACGCTCTCCGACCAACAGAGGATGTTACTGGCATTGGGGACCAAGAACAGGAATCTCAGCTCATGTAGTGGACAGCTCGTCCATGGTGTGTCGTGAACACAATGAGAAAGAGGGTGAAGGAGGAAGTTTTGAATGACGAAGCTGGTGTAGGGATGGAACCTCGTGCGCTGTTAGAGAATTTGGATGTGGGTGTAGGCCGTCCCGACTTGAGCAATGTGACCAGGTGAATCCTTGGGTCTGATAGAGAGCGATGCGGATGAATGACGAGGCGGCTGTTGACTTAGTGGGCGCAGGGGCAAACGACGTACGACACGAGGGTTCGGCGTGGGCGCAGGTCGTCACGGCTCAAGCAATGCGACCGTGCGGATCCTTCTGCCAAGCAAAAGATGATGCGGAAAGCGGAGGAGTGATTGATGACTGAGTGGGCGTAGGGGCGAAACCACGTGTGCTATTGAAATAGGGGAATAGTATGCGGCAAGGGGAAGGCAGAGGCCAACGCGCTGCGAGAAATCTGCTGCTAGCGTAGGTGCAGGCTGTTGCAAAATGGGCAACTAAGTTCGTGCAGATCCTTCTGCTGGCCACAGATGCTGAGAATGCTAAAGCGAAAGTTGATAACGGAGTGGGCACAGGGGCGAGCCGCGTACGTTGCTGAGAAGTTTTCGGCGTGGGTGTAGGTCGTCGCGCAACTGGCAATTCGAGCAGGCAAATCCTTGTACCGAGCGGAAGGTCAATGCTGAGGCAATGGGATGAGGAGACAATTGATGAATAAGTAGGCGCAGGGGCAAAACCACATATGCTGCGGAAGTTTTCGGCGTGGGCCTGGGTCGTCGCGGAACAGGCGATGCGACCGGGCGGATCCTTGTACCTAGCGGAACTTGATACGAGAGCGAAGAAAAATGCGGAAGCGACTGATTGCTTAGTGGGCGCAGGGGCAAAACCTCGTGTGCTGCAAGAAACGATGTTTGATGAAGAAGATGGATGTGGAGGCGGCGCGGATAATGCTGATGACGGAGAGGCTGAAAGACAGTAGAGGAATATGACATGAGGCAGGCGGCTTGATGAGGCTGAGGAGGCTGAAGAGGACAAGGAGGACTGATGACAGCAGATGAGGATGACGCGAAGAATAAAGGTGGATAGCGATGCTGGAGGAAGAAGGTGGAGAACGAGACACGTAGAGGAAGGCGAGATGAGAGACGATGCGGCAGAGAGGCACAGCAAGACAACCACTCCTGCTTTCAGAAGAGTGATGGCTTGTTCCCTGGTTAGCCCTCTGTGGGTAGGAAGACTGGTGGTATCCAATATCCTAGCAATTCGAGGGAGTTGGTTGCGACAGAGGGAGTCAGGCAGCGGGCAGAGGCACTGGTCCGCTGATGTCAGGAGAGTGACGGCTTGTTCCCCAGTTGGCTTGTAATGGGAGCAGGAAGACTGGTGGTGTCCGATATCCCAACAGCGGTAGTTTGGCTGCAGTTGCTGACGGAGCAAGTCGACGATGTGAGAAGGCCATTCGAGATGATGGATGCAAGTGGGCTGGAGATGACGAGAAGCAGATGAGGTGGATAAGGGAAGAGGATAAGGGCGAAGGTGCTTGCAGAGGACAAAGAGATGAGAAGCAGTGGATGGCGAATGGCAGGAAACTTCTAGGTAGTTTACGGCAGGCAGCGGCTCAAGAGTTGCTTGCGGCTGATGTGGATGACGAGTCACCAATTGTTGGCCACGGGCACGGAATGGGCACGGGCCTTCCTCGGGATGACGAGATATTTCTTCAGTGCTGGGAGCTCATCAGGCAGTACTACTGAAGACAGCTGCTGGCAAAGTGGAGAGGTGCGAGGTGATGGCGGTGGCGGCGGAGTAGTGTAGATCAAAGCAATGGAGAAAGGATGGCAACAGAGCGATGACGAAATTACGGGACACCAGGTGATGTCGCCTGATGCTCTGATACCATGTCAAAAGAATATAGGCATAAGGACAGTAGAAGCAGGTAGAAATGTTGGAACATGCAAGAGTACATCAGCAGAGTGACGTAAACAAGACTGGTTCTGAGGAGTTAGTCGGAGAGGTTGATACAGGCTGAGACGTCGGAAGGTTGAGGTAGACGAGCTTGTTGAGAGGTGTGAGTGAGATGAGTGACGGCTGACTAAGCAAGAGAGCTGAGTGAAGGAGCGAGAGTGACAAAATGAGAAGCTCAAAGAGGCTGGCGAAGGCAAGGGATGCGAGGTGCGAGCAGAGCAAAGACACGGCGGCGAAGCAGCGGAACCAAAGGGGAACAGGAGGAGAGGAACTGTTCTGGTTAAACTAGGAGGGAATGAATATCCTCCTTATAAAGGAAAAAAAGATATGCAACGGCTTCTTGTGCACTAGTCGGACGTGCTTGCGGTCGGGCCGCTGATTAGGGGAACACTCGGTATAGTGCCGTTGGTCGGTTTTCCCCATCAACGGTTTGTGTGTGATGGGACCGAGGTGGTTCATGCCGAGGCTTGAACCGTTATTGAGAGTGCTCGGCATTTTCCGAGAGAGGGCGAACCAGAAACTCCTAGAGATGAATCCATCAGAGGTCTTGCCTTGACAGAGACATTATTCTGACACTGTTGGTGCTGCTCTGGAGATTGTTGCTTTTGCTATTGCTGTTGCTGCTCATTCTGGTCCCTCTTGAACTTGAATTACTCTTTCTTGTAGTGCGCCTCTTTCTTGCAATAGTGGCACTTGCCTTTCTTCTTGCCTCTCTACTTCCCAGACAGCTCACACAACTTCTTGCACTTTTCCTCATCCTTGGCCTTACATTCCTCCATCCCATGAACCACTTTGTGCTGCTGCATAGATTGGAGTGTGCTGTCGCCCACATGGCCAAATCGCTTGTGCCACACCTCAGCATCTGTGTCGATGGAGTTGGCCGCCATGGTGACGGCTTGCTGTGCAACATCAGGCTTTGGAGACTTGGGCTCTTCAACCGCCACATATCCCTCATTTGTACTCTCAAGGGGTTTGGTGTGCACCACGTATAGCCCATCAAATCTTGGGACTTGAGCGACAAGACTCTCCTTGGGATAGGAGATCTTGATGTCCTTATTCTTGACAATCACCATCTCTTCTTCTGTGAAGACGAACGTCATATTGTGGTCCATGATTTTGGACATTGAGAAGAAATTTGCCGCAAAAGATGGCATATAGACAAAGTTCTCCAACTTCAAGTCTTTTTGAGCACCATTGACGTTGATGTTGATGAACTTATCTTTCTCGCCTTGCGCAAGGACAAGGCTACCATTGGCACACCTGAAGCAATGTTCGGTATCCCCAATGCAGATGAACCCATCCTTCTCCCTTGAAGAGTGGTGGTTTGTGCCAGAGTCGAGCCCGTAGGCTCCACGCATGAGCACTGTCGCTCCCTTGGTTGCCGGCATGCTCTTAGCCATCATTCTTATCAACTCTTTCTTACCCTTTCGTTTACCCTCATATATACCACCATGATCTCCGTCTTCCTTCTTGGGCACCCTGTACTCCCGTACCCAATGCCCAGGCTTGCCAGAGTTATGGTACTTCCCATGACACTTTGAACTCTTTCCNTACCGTTGGCACACCTGAAGCAACGTTCAGTATCCCCAATGCAGATGAACCCATCCTTCTCCCTTGAAGAGTGATGGTTTGTGCTGAAGTCGAGCCCGTAGGCTCCACGCATGAGCACTGTCGCTCCCTTGGTTGCCGGCATGCTCTTAGCCATCATTCTTATCAACTCTTTCTTACCCTTTCGTTTACCCTCATATATACCACCATGATCTCCGTCTTCCTTCTTGGGCACCCTGTACTCCCGTACCCAATGCCCAGGCTTGCCAGAGTTATAGTACTTCCCATGACACTTTGAACTCTTTCCAGCACCACCGTTACCTTTTCCTCCACCGTCACCGCTTCCGCTACCGCTCTGACCAAAAGAGGAGATGTTGCCACAACCTCCGTACTGTGCAGCATAGGTTGAAATGTTAGCCTCACTACCGCTGCAACGCATGGCCTCCTTGCGCACGTACTCGGACACTGCCTTATACGTCAACTCCTGCACCCTCATGAAAATCTCAAATTGCCATTTCCCCAAGGGAAAACCAAATCTGGTGGACTTTGACATCCCACTGTTGACCTGCTTGAGAGTGAGCGTCACGGGTTGTTGGAACAAGAGAAGAGAGGGAGCCTTGGAGCAGCAAACATGTCGTACTGAAAGAATAGTTTTTGCATCACTCAAAATGATGGAGTATATAAAGAGCTAGAGCTTGGGCAAGTCAGCCCTCTCACAAACTACACCACTTAGTCATGGAGGCTAACACTTTCACACTATAGTCCATAATCTCACACAAGACAAGAAATCGGCATACAATCAGGATCACCACTCACACACAATATAGAGAGCTACAAAATGCTCTCATTGCTCTCTCCTAGAGGTCACATAACCCAAGATCCCATGGAGAGTCGCCATGTGTCCATCGCTAGCGCACATGATCTCACATCACCTAAAAAGTAAGGACAGGTACATCTTTCCTAGTCCGTACACTCTGACAAGGCAACCCAAGAATGTAGGACCTTTTTGGATGTTTCTCCCATCATGTCTTGACCCTGGACCTCTTGCCTTTTTTCCTTTCTCAGGCTAAGGCATGGAGCCATCGCCCATGATCACCAAAATACCAGCGGAAGATGACTCTGGAAACTTCGAAATTTCATATCTCCCAATCGGACTGTTGGATCGGCTGAAAACTTGGATTGTACACAATTTGCCACATCATCTTTCCAATGGTGAAGATGGATTGACGATCGGAGTAGGCATATGGTAGTTTCCTGGAACTTGCTCCTGTGGACCTGAAAGTGACCCCGATGGCTCCTTTTCCAAGAATCTCCCACTTTGCCGAAGTCTGAGTGGGGTGAGTCCACATGCCTTCATGCAAAACTGCTGCTTCTCACGGGTCACTGGCTTGGTGCAAAAATCAACGACCTGCTTCCTAGTTGGAGTAAACTCTAGCTTGATAATATCCTCCTGCACCATGTGCCTGATGAAGTGATATGCGATGTCAATGTACTTGGTGTGTGCATGGTGTTCAGGATTCTTGGCGAGTGCGATTGTACTCAGGTTGTTGACGCGTAGAGGAATTATAACTGATGTACTCCGACTCATTTTTGCCATGAGACGTTGAAGCCAACTTGCTTCCTTTGCTTGAAAGCTGAAAGAGACGTAAGCTTCTGTGCTTGAGGTGGTCATGACCACCTGCCGCTTGGTGTACTAGCTGATGGCCCAACCATTCGTGAGGAATACATGTCCAAAGGTGGACTTGCGGTCCTCAGGGTGTGAAGCCCAATCTGCGTCTGTGTAGCCGATGATGCTATTGTCATTGCCGTTGTAGGTGATGGCGATGTTGATGGTTCTAGCAAGGTACCAGAAGATCCGCTTCACTGCCTTCTGGTGCTCAGGTGCCTTGGATTAGCCATGTGATGGCCATAGTTGCCCTCGATGCCTGATGGAGGGTACCTTCATCGACATCGGCACATCTACGGACATTGATGCGGCATCGATGCCGATACTGGCTACGAGTGCACGCTGCCCTCACCAAGCAAGCAAGCGGGGTCCCACACGTGAGAGGACCGCATATTGAGGTGAAAATGGGTCCACCGACGAGTTCGACTTCACGCAACGTTTTCTCAGGAATTTCTTTTCTAACATCCATGATTATGACATGTGTACATGCCATGTGTCAAGTCATATCACCCATCATCTAATGGCAAATAGTTGATTATATCCATGCATGACCTCGTCTTTCCAGAAGATTCCCCATTGTGTAACCATGTAATTGCAACCGTGGTTTGGTCCATGTCATGTCATGTCTGTCCTGTCTGTAAACAGCTTCATGGATTATGAACACAAAACATGGTGACATGCGTGACCTCGTGGCACATTAGCATCTGAGCGATAAGACTCTATGGCCCGTTCGATGTGTAGTTCCAACTGATCATCTCAACCATGTAATCCTGGCGGGTCAACATTGATGACATCGGATCGACTCGACGGTTCAATCCGACAGAGACCACCGTGTGTGACTGCCGAAGTGCGGCAGTCACACAACATTGCTCTCTTCCATGTTGGCCTCAGCAGTTAGCCATTTTGGCTAACTGTTGAGGCCAGCTAGCATGGCCTCGTAGACGGGCACCTCGCATGAAGGAAGTTCGGCTAATCTTTTGGCAGCCTCAAGTCTTTTCGACGCAATGAAGTGGACAGCGACAATGAGGAACAAGAGAAGTAGCCGAGGCACACGGTTCCACCCACCTTGCAAGGTGAGGTTCCCATCTTTGATATCAACAAGGCAGCAAGCTTTCGGCAGTCTACAATAGTTGAGCACTTAGACCGGTCCAACAACATAAAGTGCCAGCTCAGCGTTGTCAGGTTAATGTGCATCTCAGCCCTACCCATCTTTTTCTGTCGTGACGCAGTGTTGATGGAGGTCATAAAAAATGCCAAGAAGGTCACCGCTGCTTTTTGGCTACCTGAAAGGTCCATTGTGCTCGGTGACCTGCTTCGAAAGTTTGACAAGGAGCAGGAAGTACTTGACGCTCCTTTGAAGCAGGGTTGAAGCACTTATGGGTGGGTGCAGTCTAATCGTAGACGAGTGGTCTGACCGGCAGGTCAGACCAATCTACAACGCCATGGCTGTGAACGCCATGGGTTCTGTGCACCTCTTCTCTTGCGACGCCAGTGGACTGACATAGGATGCAAACCACGTGGCTGCATGATCGAGGCAGCTATTGAGATGGTGAGACAGGAAAAGGTTATTTTTGTCCTTTGTGACAATGCATCAATGTAAAAGAAGGCATTCACAAAGCTGCGGGAAAAGTACCCACGATTGTTCTTTCATGGATGTTGTGTACACAACATGAACCTCACCATGAAGGATGTGGGGAAATCTATGTGGGGTGCAAGTGTCATTGGACGGTGTGAGAAGATTGTTGTTTTTTCAGGAACAACGCAATGCTGCGGACATGGCTGAAGTAGAAGACAGGCGGCAAGGTGTTGAAGAACAGGTGCGACAATCGGTTTGCATCGGTCTTCTCCATGGTCGAAAGGATTATTTTGCTTCGGGAGGTGTTGGAGACGTTTCTTGTGTTGGACCTGGAGGATATTGGAACTTGAGGAGAGAGGGAGCCTTGGAGCAGCAAGCATGTGGGACTGAAAGGGCATCACTTGTGCTGAAGAATGGTTGTTGAATCACACAGAATGATGGAGTACATATAGAGCTAGAGCTTGGGCAAGTCAGCCCTCTCACAAGCCACACCACTTAGCCATGGAGGCTAAGGCTCACACACTAGAGTCCATAATCTTATACAAGGGAGGACATCAGCCTTACAATCAGGCTGACCAGTCACACACGACCTAGAGAGCTAGAGAATGCTCTCATGGCACACTCCTAGTGGTCACATAACCCACAATCCCATGGAGAATCGCCTTGTGTCCATGGCTAGCACACAAGGATCTCACCTCACCTAAAAAGTAAGGAGAGGTACCTTTATCCTAGTCAACACACTCTTACAAGGCAATCCTAAGACCAAGGACCTTTTTGGATATTTCTCCCATCAGGTCTTGACCCTGGACCTCTTGCCTTTTTCTTTTCTCAGGCTAAGGCATGGAGCCATCGCCCATGGCCACCCAGACATTGGCGGTCCATGACCCCCGAAGCTTTGAAAATTCATATCTCCCAATCCGACCATTGGATCGGCCTGAAACTTGGACCATAGATAATTTGCCAGCTGATCTTTCTAATGGTGAAGATGGATTGACGATCAGAGTAGGCATTTGGAAGTTCCCTAGAACATGCTCCTGTGGACCTGAAAGTGAGCCGAACGGCTCCATTCCCAACAATCTCCCTCTTTGTCGCAGTCAGAGTGGGCTGAGTCCACATGCCTTCATGCAGAACTGTTGCTTCTCACGGGTCACTGGCTTGGTGCACAAATCAGCGACCTACGTGCTGGTTGGAGTAAACTCCATCTTGATAGCACCCTCATGCACCATGTGCCTGATGAAGTGATATGCGATGTCAATGTGCTTGGTGCGTGCATGGTCCTTAGGATTCTTGGCGAGTGCGATTGCACTCTGGTTGTTGACGCGCACAGGAACTGGAACTGCTACACTCCCACTCATCTCCGCCATGAGATGCTAGAGCCAAATTGCTTCCTTGGCTCCAAAGCTGAGAGAGACGTACTCAGCTTCTGTGCTCGAGGTGGCCACGACCACCTGTCGCTTGCTGCACCAGCTGATGGCACCTCCATTCATGGGAAACACATGTCCGGAGATGGACTTGCGGGTCTGAGGATTTGAAGCCCAATCTGCATCTGTGTAGCCGATGATGCTGTTGTCATTGCCGTTGTAGGTGATGCCGACATTGATGGTTCCAGTAAGGTAGCAGAAGATCCGCTTCACTGCCTTTTGGTGCTCTGGTCCGGAATTAGCCGTAAGCTGGCTCACAGCGCTCACAGCCTGTGCGAGGTCCGGCCTGGATTCCACCATCAGGTACATAAGACTGCCGACGGCGCTCTGGTACTTCTGACGCTCAGCTGCATCTGCTTCTCCACTGAAGCTCACGAGGTACTGCCGCGTCTCCAGCGACGTGTCGATGGGTTTGGCCCCTGCCATGCCGAACCGCTGTAAGACGTCCTTGATTAGTGACTCTGCTGTAGCGAGAGAGAACGTGATTTGCGGTCACGCATGATCTGGATGCCGAGGAAGTATGACGCCTCTCCGAGATCAGACATTTGGAAACGCTCCTACATGGCCTCCTTGAACTCGTGCAGTGCAGACATGCTATTGGAAAGGAGGAGCATGTTATCCACATAGACAATGATGATGAAGATCTCATGCTCATGCTGCCAGCGATACATGCTGTAGTCACACTCGCTGCGCTCAAACCCCGTGCACTCCAACACCGTATCCAACTTCTGGTTCCAAGCACGCGATGCTTGCTTGAGGCCGTACAGCGACTTCTGCAGCTTGCAAACCAGGTGCTCCTGGCCATCCATGACGAACCCCTCTGTCTGCTCCATGTAGATCTCCTCCTCCAAGTCACCATTCAAGAATGTCGTCTTGACATCCATGTGGTGAACCTCAAAGTCTTCAGCTGCTGCATAAGAGAGGAGCGTGCGCACAGAGGCAAACTTTGCAACAGGGCTGAAAGTTTCTATGTAGTCGATGTCCTCCTGTTGCGAGTAGCCCTTGGTGACCAGCCTTGCCTTGTACTTTTCCCGGTTACCATCTGCTCCCCGCTTCTTCTTGAATACCCATTTGCACTTGATCACCTTACGTCCAGGTGGACACTCACTCAGCTCCCACGTGCCGTTGTCCAGCTGCGACTGTATCTCCTGCTGCACGGCTTGCGCCCAATCTGCTACATCCGGTGCATCCATGGCCTCCTTGTATGACGTTGGCTCATCTGAATCTGCTACAACTGCGACATTCATCTGTTCTGGTTTCTGCAGCATCCAGAAATGGCCGCGCTCACCAGGCTTGTAACACACCCTAAGAGGATACCTGCGACCTGGTGCCGGAGCGCTAGCTGGCGGCTGGCGCGGTGCTGCTGGCACAACTGCTGCTGCTGGTGGTGCTACATCTCCCTCCTCTGCTTTTGCCAGTGAGGCTGCTGTATCTGCTACATCAGACATGGGAGAGTAGAGTGATTCTCCCATTGTCACAGTAGAGGAAGGATCGGGAGAGATTCGGTCAGGAAGGATTTCTGCTTCCACTATCTCGTTAGCTGTTGGTTCTGCTGCCTTTTCATAGACAATGTTGGTGCCGATGAGGTTGCTCTCGTTGAAGACGACATCCCTGGAGATGATGATGTAGCCTGTATCCCTCTGGTATAGGCGATAGGCCTTGCTTGCCACGTCGTAGCCAATCATCAGCATCTGCACACTCTTTGCGTCCCATTTTTGCAGCTTCTCCTTGGGCACGTGCATGTGCGCGAGGCTGCCAAATGCTCAGAGATGACCCACGCTCGGTTTCTTGCCGAACCACGCCTTGTATGGCGTCATCTGCTCCAGCGCCTTAGTTAGACTGCGGTTTTTGATGTAGACCGTAGTGCTCACGGCTTCAGTCCAGAAATCGTAGGTCAGCCGGGTCGCGTGTAGCATGGAGCGCGCCGACTCTACAATGGTACGGTTGGTGCGTTGTGCTACACCGTTCTGCTGCGGCGAGTACGGCGCGGTACGCTGCGCCTTGATGCCAGCTGCTGCGAGGTAGTCCTGGAACTCCTTGCCCAGGTACTCTCCACCGCGATCATTGCGCAGCGCCTTGATCTTCTTGCCCGTCTGCTTCTCCACCATGGCCTTGAACTCTTTGAACCTGTCAAAGCACCAGTGCTTTGATAGGTTCTTGGTCCTTGGAAGGAAGGAAGTACACAGCAGTGTAACGGCTGAAATCATCAATGAAGGTCACGAAATACCTAGAGCCTCCAAAGCTCAGCGTCTGTATCGGTCCGCACAAGTCCGTGTGGACCAGCTCCAACACCTCCTTCGCACGCTCCCCTGCTCCAGAGAACGCCTCCCGGTACTGCTTCCCCTACAAACAGCTTATGCACAACTGCTGCTCAATTTTAGACATGGTAGGCAGGTCACGCACCATCTGCTTTGCTTGAAGCTGCTGCAAGGCACGCATGCCGATGTGGCCGCAGCGCGCATGCCAGATCTCACCATCTGTCGCCTGCACCACTGCTGCAAGACTCTGCTCACGCGGGATCTTGGTCACCCCCAGCAGGCGGTACAAGTCGCCCTCCTTCACCGACCTGGCCAACTCCTCTCCTGTATCCTTGTTGAGGATGTAGCCATAGTCATCATCGAAGACGACGCGCAGTCCTGTGTTTGTAAGAGAGGAGACTGAGAGGAGGTTGAATGCAGCATCAGGTACATACAGCACGCCATGGAACACTCCCACTTCAATGCCACTCCCACTTCAATGCCACGTGGGGTCTCCAACCACATCTCCACAATCCCAATCCCCTCAGTTTATACCACCCGATCATCACCCATAGCGATAGGACGGGGAGGGATGGACAGCAGCTGCGTAAACCACTCCTTGTGATGTGTGAGGCTCTTGGTACACCATGAGTCCTTGTACCATGCGAGATCCGCCTTCTCCAACTGCGACATGTCAGACTTCGCCATGAAGAGACGGTCGTGCACCACCTTGGCCACATTCATGTTGCCAAAGTGGCGCACACCAGCCTGGTTTTGCTGCTGCTGCTGCTGCTGCTGACGCTACTATGACAAATGCTGCTGCTGTTGCTACTAATGCTGCTGCTGCAATGACTACTGCTGCTGCTGCTCCTTCTGGTCCCTCTTGAGCTTGAAACACTCCTTTTTGTAGTGTCCCTCTTTCTGGTAGTAGTGGCATTTGCCTTCCTTTTTGCCTCTCTGCGGTCCAGACTGCTGCTGCTGCTGCTACTGCTGGTTGCGCGAGCTTGTGGCTACAAAAGCTGCTTCACCGCTGCCGCCGCCATAACGCTTTGCTGCATTGCGACGCAATTCTACATGGACCAGGTGTGTGCAGATGAAGTCGAGGTCGAGAGTTGGCTGGCACTCCAGCGTCTCTCGTACCGTGTCGTAGATGGTTGGGAGTCCCCTCTACAAGAGGAGGATGAAGCGCGTCTCTTCCACAGGGTTGCCGACCGCTCTCAGCTGCTTCGCCAGCTCCTTTGCCCTGTCCAGGTACGCCTCCATCCCTTCACCACCCTGCATTTTCAGCGCCATCATCTTTTCCTCCAAAAGCATGAGGAATACAGGATCCTTGCTCTCATAATTCTTGCACAACGAGTCCCACCTTTCCTTTGCAGTAGCCTTGTCACTCACGTACTGAAGATGCGGATTGGAGATGGTATTGAGAAGCAACCTGTGGGCCTGCCTGTCCTTCTTCTTCCACTCCTCCTACGCCATTGGTACAGCTACAGAAGAACCCGCATCAGCTGCACCCTTTTGCGGCGTCTTCCCCGCCACCACCTGCACTGCGGTGATGCCTTTTGCCTGTGGAGGTTGAGCGCGCTCGTCTCTGCTCACCATCTCCCACAAGCCCCTCTCCTCCAAAAGGAGGCGGGTACGGATCTTCGAAAATGTGAAGTTGGCGCGTCCTTCCAGCCTCTCCAAGGACTGGGCTGTTGTTACCACGCCTGCTGCTGCCATTTTGAGCTTTGGTGATGCTCAACGCTGCCCTTGGGTGGCGGTGCTACCCCTGCTTCTGCAGCTGCTTCTGCCAGAAATCTGTCTGACAG
>SZWC01002991.1:133702-188393 GCA_023375785.1 Penium margaritaceum | reverse complement strand
CCCGGCCAATGCGTGTCCGTGAGTAGGTGACTCCATCATCCAACAAGGCTCTAAGGGAAGAAGGAGCTTGGGATGAGGAGAATGATGATAAAGGGGAGAAAGAGAAGGATGAAGGAGTTGCACATGGGCAGGGCAGAGAGCAAAGAGCAGACAAGGGAGACCAATAAGCAGGGTGGAGGGGGTGGGGGACGTGAAGGGGGTGGACAGGGTGAAGGGTGTGAAGGTGTGCATGTCTAGGACATGCCAGCTACTGCCAGTACAGCAGGAGAGACACCAGGAAAAGAACAAGGGATGCACGATACTACAGTATCACCTACACGCAAGGGGTCCACCACAGCCTCCAGAGTTGGCCCTGTTGCAAAGGCCACAGCAAAGCCTGGTGCAGCCAAAGCAGCAACTGTGAAGCGTGCAGCAGTTGTAGCAATCAGGGTTGCTGTATTGAAGGCAGCAAAGCGCAAGCAGAAGTAGATTTACATTCTCATTGTCATTGTCATTATCACTTGTCACTTGTCCTCGATCATTCTATCAAGCAATGTTTTCTCCACTCCCCTTTGCAATGTGTGCTTGTGCTTGTTTGGAGATTCAAGCAATACAGTCTTTGAAGTGGACATGAATGCAGAGTACTCATACAAGAGCTAACAGTTGCAAGCCATTGAATATAAGGCCACATGAATGTGTGTGGATAGTTGGATATGAATTTGGCTGTGGGATTATGTATTGCAATGCCAAAGTGCATGAAAATGGATGAAACAATGATAGGGATTTCACTATGGATTCTAATGTACTTTTTTAGAAGATGAAAATGCCATAAACATATTGTGAATGTGCCCAAACCCGAAGCATCTGTACAGTTATGGGCAGTTCTGTGCCCCTTGCATGAGAGGCCCCATCGATTCTCTGAGATAGGTATCCATCGATGGATCGATGGACATCGATGGGCATTGATTAGCGATGGGCCAAGACCAACACTGGTCCTGGCTCACAGCGCTCGCAGCCTGTGCGAGGTCCTGCCTGGTTGCCACCATCAGGTACATGACACTGCCCACGGCGCCCTGGCACTTCTGCTGCTGAGCTGCATCTGCTTCTCCATTAAAGGTCACGAGGTACTATAGTGTCTCCAGCGGTGTGCCGATGGGTTTGGCCTCCGCCATGCCCAACCGCTGCAAAACATCCTTCATGTAGCGACTCTACTCAAGCAAGAGAGAGCATGATTTGCGGTCATACGCGATGCGGATTCCGCGAAAGTATGATGCCTCCCCGAAATCAGACATCTGGAGGCGCTCCTGCATGGCCTCCTTGAACTCCTGCAGTGCGGACATACTGTTGGAGAGGAGGAGCATATCATCCACATAGATGATGATGATGAGCACCTCATGACCATATTGCCAACAATAGATGTACTCACATTCGCTGCGCTCAAATCCCATGCACTGCAGCGCCGCATCCAATGTCTTGTTCCAAGCACACGACGCTTGCTTGAGGCCGTACAGAGACTTTTGCAGCTTGCAAACTAGGTGCTTGTGGCCATCCATGACGAAGTCCTTAGCTGTTGTATAAGAAAGGAGCGTACGTACAAGGGCAAATTTTGCAACAAGAGTAAAGGTTTCCATGTAGTCAATGCCTTCTCACTGCTAGTAGCCCTTGACGACCAGCCTCGCCTTGTACATTTTGAGGTTGCCATCTGCGCCCCTCTTCTTCTTGAACACCCACTTCTACTTGACTATCTTCCGTCCAAGTGGACGCTAAGTCAGGTCCCACGTACCGTTGTCGTGCTGCGACTGTATCTCTTGCTACACAGCTTGCGCCCAATGTGTTGCAAATGGTGTAGCCATGGCCTCTTTATACGACGTCGAGTCATCAGAGTCTGCTGCAACTGGGACGTTCATCTGGTCTGGTATTTGGAGCATCCAGAAATGCCCACGTTCACCAGGCTTGTAGTGTATCCTAAGAGGGTACCTTTGACCTGGTACTCGAGTGTTAGCAGGCGGCTGGCACCATGCTGCAAGCACAACTGCTCTTGCTGATGGTGGTGTATCTTCTTCCTCTGTTTCTGCCGATGAGGCCGTTGTATCTACTGCATTAGACATGGGAGAGTAGAGTGGTTCTCCCACTATCAAAGTAGAGGAAGGTTTAGGAGTGAAGGGGTCACGGAAAATGATTGCGCCCACTACTTCATCAACTACTGGTTTAGTTGCCTCTTTGTAGATGATGTTGGTACCGATGACGTTACATTCGTTGAAAACAACATCGTTAGAGATGATGACGTGGCCAGTATCCCTCTCGTAGAGACAATACGACTTGCTTGCCACGTTGAAGCCGATCATCAGCTCCGTGCGCTCTTTCATCCCATTTCTGCTGCTTCTCCTTGGACACATGAATGTGTGCCAAGCTGCCAAACGCGCGCAGATGACCCACGCTGTGCTTCTCGCCGAACCACGTCTCATACAAAGTCATCTACTCCAGGGCCTTGGTTGGACTACAGGTTTTTATGTACACCACAGTGCTCACTGCTTCGGCCCAGAAGTCATATGTGAGGTGAGCTGCATGCAGCATGGAGCGCGCGGACTCAACAATGGTGCAGTTGGCCCATTCTACTGCGGTATTCTGCTGCGGCAAGTATGGCGCGGTCCGCTCTGCCTTGATACCTTCTACTGCGATGTAGTTCTAGAACTCCTTACTCAAGTACTATCCACCACGGTCGTTGCGTGATGTCTTGATCTTCTTGTCAGTCTGGTTCTCCACCATTGCCTTGAACTCCTTGAACATGTCAAAGCAGTGGTCCTTGGAGGAAAGGAAGTACACAGCAGTGTAACGGCTCAAATCATCCATGAAGGTGAGAAAAAACCTAGAGCCTCCAAAGCTCTGGGTCTGCATTGGGCCACACAAGTCTGTGTGGACCACCTCCAGCATCTCATTCGTATGCTCTCCTGCTCCAGAGAATGCCTCGAAATATTGCTTCCCCTCCAAACAGCCGATGCACAACTACTGCTCAAAGTTAAGGATGGTGGGTAAGTCACACACCATCTGCTTTGTTTAAAGTTGCTGCAAGCTGCGCATGCTGGTGTGGCCGTAGCGCGCATGCCAGATTTTGCCATCTATGGCCTGCACCACTGCTACAAGACTCTACTCGGACGGAATCATGGTCACCCCCAACAGCCGGTACATGTCGCCTTCCTTCACCGACCTGGCTAACTCTCCCGTTTTCTTGTCGAGGATGTAGCCATAGTCGTCGTCAAAGACAACTCACAGTCCTGTGTTGGTGAGAGATGACACTGAGAGAAAGTTGAACGCAGCATCAGGTACATACAACATGCAATGGAATACTTTCACTTCAATGCCACGGGGGAGCTCCAACCACATCTCCACAATCCCAATATCCTCAGCATACACCACCCGATCATCACCCAAAGCAATCGATCAGGGGGAATGGAGAGCAGCTGCGTAAACCACTCCTTGTGATGCGTCAGGCTCTTAGTACACCATGAGTCCTTGTACCACGCAAGATATGCCTTCTCCCCTGCCACATGGCAGACTTTGCCATGAAGAGGTGGTCGCGCATCTCCTTGGCTACGTTCATGTTGCCAAAATGGTGCATGCCGCTTTGTTCTACTGCAGTTGTTGCTGCTATTGACGCTACTGTACTACTGCTTGTGAGAAGAATGCAGTCACAAGGATAGCAGAAGCAGGTAGCAATGTTGGAACATGCAAGAGTACGTCAGTAGAGTGATGTAAGCAAGAGTGGTTCTAAGGAGTTATTCGTAGAGGTTGATACAAGTTGAGATGTCGGAAGGTTGAGGTAGACGAGCTTGTTGAGAGAAGGTGTGAGTGAGATGAGTGACGCCTGACTGAGGAAGAGAGCTGAGCGAAGGAGCGGGAGTGACGAAATGAGAAGCTCAGAGAGGCTGGCGGAGGCAAGGGATGCGGGATGCGAGCAGAGTAAAGACATGGCGGCAAAGCCACGGAACCAAAGGGGAACAGGAGGAGAGGAACTGTTCTGGTTAAATTAGGAGGGAATGGACATCCTCCTTATAAAGGACAAAAAGATATGTAACGGCTTCTTGTGCACTAGCCGGACCTGCTTGCGGTCGGGCCGCTTATTAGGGGATCACTCAGTATACTGTCGTTGGTCGGTTTTCCTTGTCAACGGTTCGTATGTGATGGGACCGAGGTGGTTCATGCCCAGGCTTGAACCGTTATTGAGAGTGCTCGGCATTTTTCGAGAGAGGGGGAACCACAAACTCCTGGAGATGAACCCATCAAAGGTCTTGCCTTGACAGAGACATTATTCTGACACCCCCTTGAATCTGTCAAGGTAGGAAGTCCCTCCAGTATCCCAGTGAGTTGTACTTGACCAACCCTCCACAGTGGGTGATAAGACCGTGCCACATGAGGGGTAAGTTGTTGTCGTGCTTGGCCAGGAGAAAGTGAAGTGTAGGGTCGACAAGTGTGCGAAGCCCGCGTCTGAGTTCTGTGTTGAACAGGTCAAGCTGAGTGTGAAACTCGCCATGTCTGTAGTGGTCGTTGGGGCTGTAGTAGTGTGGTGCTTCAAGAAGAAATCTCACAATGGGGAAGTGGAAGAGGTTATAGGGTTTCATATTTTCGTAGAAGATCTGCTGCCATTGATCAACGTTGGTCGCTGCGACTTCAGCCTCGTCATCTTCTGGATGGAAGAAGAGCTTGGGGATGTCTGGCAGAGTGGGGAAGATGTCCACATAACATATCTGGAGATAGCAGGAGCGTCTTGTCCATGCATAGTGCAGTAGGGAGTACCATCGTTGAGCTGTAATGTCAGTCGGTTGCTCAATGCGGAGGTAGATGTTACCAAGGTGCGTCCTTAGTAAATTCCAGATGGCGGTCAAGGTGGCGTCATAATCCTTAGGCTGACGCTGGTTGCTGAGGAGATGGTCATACTCACCAAGTAGCATTCTTGCCACCTCGTATTTGTTGATGTGCATGCCTCGTGAACTGGAAATGACGCTCTCCAACCAACCGAGGATGTTACTGGCATTGGGACCAAGAACAGGAATCTCAGCTCATGTAGTGGACAGCTCGTCCATGGTGTGTCGTGAACACAATGAGGAAGAGGATGAAGGAGGAAGTTTTGAATGACGAAGCTGGCGTAGGGATGGAACCTCGTGTGCTGTTAGAGAATTTGGATGTGGGTGTAGGCCGTCCCGACTTGAGCGATGTGACCAGGTGAATCCTTGGATCTGATAGAAAGCGATGTGGATGAATAAAGAGGCGGCTGTTGACTTAGTGGGCGCAGGGGCAAACGACGTGCGACACGAGGGTTCGGCGTGGGCGCAGGTCGTCATGGCTCAAGCAATGCGACCGTGCGGATCCTTCTTCCGAGCAAAAGATGATGCGGAAAGTGGAGGAGTGATTGATTATTGAGTGGGTGTAGGGGCGAAACCTTGTGTTCTATTGAAATAGGGGAATAGAATGCGGCAAGGGGAAGGGAGAGGCCAACGCGCTGCGACAAATCTGCTGCTAGCGTAGGTGCAGGCTGTTGCGAAATGGGCAACTAAGTTCGTGCAGATCCTTCTGCTGGCCACAGATGCTGATAATGCTAAAGCGGAAACTGATGACGGAGTGGGCACAGGGGCGAGCCGCGTGCGCTGCTGAGAAGTTTTCGGCGTGGGTGTAGGTTGTCGCGCAACTGGCAATTCGAGCGGGCAGATCCTTGTACCGAGCGGAAGGTCAATGCTGAGGCAATGGGGTGAGGAGACAATTGATGAATAAGTAGACGCAGGGGCAAAACCACGTATGCTGCGGAAGTTTTCGGCGTGGGCCTGGGTCGTCGCGGAACAGGCGATGCGACCGGGCGGATCCTTGTACCGAGCGGAACTTGATACGAGAGCGAAGAAAAATGTAGAGGCGACTGATTGCTGAGTGGGCGCAGGGGCAAAACCTCGTGTGCTGCAAGAAACGATGTTTGATGAAGAAGATGGATGTGGAGGCGGCGCGGATAATGCTGATGACGGAGAGGCTGAAAGATAGTAGAGGAAGATGACATGAGGCAGGCGGCTTGATGAGGCTGAGGAGGCTGAAGAGGACAAGGAGGACTGATGACAGCAGATGAGGATGACGCGAAGAATAAAGGTGGATAGCGATGCTGGAGGAAGAAGGTGGAGAACGAGACACGCAGAGGAAGGCGAGATGAGAGACGATGCGGCAGAGAGGTAAAGCAAGACAACCACTCCTTCTGCTTTCAGGAGAGTGACGGCTTGTTCCCTGGTTAGCCCTTTGTGGGTAGGAAGACTGGTGGTATCCAATATCCTAGCAGTTTGAGGGAGTTGGTTGCGACAGAGGGAGTCGGGCAGCGGGCAGAGGTACTGGTCCGCTGATGTCAGGAGAGTGACGGCTTGTTCCCCAGTTGGCTTGTAATAGGAACAGGAAGACTGGTGGTGTCCGATATCCCAACGGCGGTAGTTTGGTTGCAGTTGCTGACGGAGCAAATCGACGATGTGAGAAGGCCATTCGAGATGATGGATGCAAGTAGGCTGGAGATGACGAGAAGCAAATGAGGTGGATAAGGGAAGAAGATAAGGGCGAAGGTGCTTGCAGAGGACAAAGAGATGAGAAGCAGTGGATGTCGAATGGCAGGAAACTTCTAGGAAGTCTACGGCAGGCAGTGGCTCAGGAGTTGCTTGCGGCTGATGTGGATGACGAGTCACCAATTGTTGGCCACGGGCGCGGAATGGGCACAGGCCTTCCTCGGGATGACGAGACATTTCTTCAGCGTGGGGAGCTCGACAGGCGGTACTGTTGAAGACAACTGCTGGCAAAGTGGAGAGGTGCGAGGTGATGGCGGTGGCGGCAGAGTAGTGTAGATCAAAGCAATGCAGAAAGGATGGCAACAGAGCGATGACGAAATTACGGGACACCAGGTGATGTTTCCTGATGCTCTGATACCATGTCAGAAGAATACAGGCATAAGGACAGCAGAAGCAGGTAGAAATGTTGGAACATGCAAGAGTACATCAGCAGAGTGACGTAAACAAGACTGGTTCTGAGGAGTTAGTCGGAGAGGTTGATATAGGCTGAGACGTCGGAAGGTTGAGGTAGACGAGCTTGTTGAGAGAAGGTGTGAGTGAGATGAGTGACGGCTGACTGAGCAAGAGAGCTGAGTGAAGGAGCGAGAGTGACAAAATGAGAAGCTCAAAGAGGCTGGCGAAGGCAAGGGATGCGAGGTGCGAGCAGAGCAAAGACACTGCGGCGAAGCAGCGAAACCAAAGGGGAACAGGGGGAGAGGAACTGTTCTCGTTAAACTAGCAGGGAATGAATATCCTCCTTATAAAGGACAAAAAGATATGCAACGGCTTCTTGTGCACTAGTCGGACGTGCTTGCGGTCGGGCCGCTGATTAGGGGAACACTCGGTATAGTGCTGTTGGTCGGTTTTCCCCGTCAACGGTTTGTGTGTGATGGGAGCGAGGTGGTTCATGCCGAGGCTTGAACCGTTATTGAGAGTGCTCGGCATTTTCCGAGAGAGGGCGAACCAGAAACTCCTAGAGATGAACCCATCAGAGGTCTTGCCTTGACACAGACATTATTCTGACACTGTTGGTGCTGCTCTGGAGATTGTTGCTTTTGCTATTGCTGCTGCTTCTCGTTCTGGTCCCTCTTGAACTTGAAGTACTCTTTCTTGTAGTGCGCCTCTTTCTTGCAATAGTGGCACTTGCCTTTCTTCTTGCCTCTCTACTTCCCAGACTACTACGGCTCCTGGTTACGTGAGCTTGTGGCCACAAATGCCGCTGTACTGCTGCTGGTGCCATTGCGCTTTACTGCACTACGAAGAAGTTCTACCTGCACCAGGTCCGTGCAGATGAAGTCCAGGTCAAGGATCGGCTGGCACTCCAACGTCTCTCGCACCGTGTCGTTGCTCGCTGGGAATCCCCTCAGTAAGAGAAGGATGAAACGCGTCTCTTCCACAGGGTTGCCGGCCGCTTTCAGCTTCTTTGCCAACTCCTTTGCCTTGTCCAAGTATGCCTCCATCCCTTCGCCACCCTGCATTTTGAACGCCATCATCTTCTCCTCCAAAAGAATGAGGAATACATGATCCTTGCTCTCATACTTCTAGCACAATGTGTCCCACTTCTGTTTTGCAATAGCCTTGTCACTCAGCTATTGAAGATGCGGATTGGAGATTGTATTGACAAGCAGCTTGTAGGCCTGCCTGTCCTTCTTTTTCCTCTCCTCGTATGCTGCTAGTGCAGTTGTAGATGAAGTTCCAACCGCTGCACCTTTCTGTGGTGTCTTCCTCGCCACCACCTCCGTTGCGGTGATGCCTTTTGCCTGTGGAGGCGGAGCGTGCTCGTCGCCGCTGACTACCTCCCACAAGTCCCTGTTTTCCAAAAGGAGATGGGTAGGGATCTTCCAAAACGTGAAGTTGGCGCGTCCTTCCAGCCTCTACAAGGACTGTGCTACTGTTACCATGCATGCTACAGCCATTTTGAGCTTTGGTGATGCTCAACGCTGCCTTTGAGTGGCGACGCTACGCATGCTTCTATTGTTGCTTCTGCAAAATATCTCTCCGATACGAAATAGACCGTAGAGGCCAGCAGATTGGAAAAACTGAGCCCACCACTGGAAAATGCAGCTCAAAACCTTTCAGATCAACCCATGAAACAATGTCATCAACAGGGAATTTTCAGAGATATGTCCTTTTGAAAACAGGGTATGCTGCGACTCCAGCTCATACCAGCCAGCTTGTAAATCGTGTTTCTCCCAAACGTACCAAAAGAATGCAAACATTTTTGTTCCAATGGAAAGCTTAGGAAAAATACTTCAATTCGCATGTGCTAATTTTTAAAATTGACAAAGAAATGAGAGAGCTATGGTCATGACAAGGCGACAGTCTTACTCATAGAGAAGAGTATAGCCTTTGCCAACCTCGTTTTCAGGAAAACTCTCAATCCGACCGTTCGATGTTTGCAATCTTAGGCTCGTTGCAAACCTCATCTCTTAAACTTGAAGATATTGGGGTTGATGGTGAAATTTAGGTAAGGTTTCACCCTAACCAGTCATTCTCAAAGAGACCTCCGGTGCTGGCTGAAAGTGGCAGAACTTGGCTCTGATACCAAGTATTTGAACAGGAGGAGAGAGAAAGCTTTCGACCAGGAAACATGTGGAACTGAGATGGCATCACCTCTGCGAAAGAATGGTTTTCAAACCACTCAAAATGATGGAGAACATATAGAGCTAGAGCTTGGGCAAGTCAGCCCTATCATTAACCACACCACTTTGCCACGGAGGCTAAGGCTTACATACTAGAGTCCATAATCTTACACAAGAGAGCCTGATAGCCTAGCTAT
The DNA here is from genome assembly GCA_023375785.1 of Penium margaritaceum. Lineage (NCBI taxonomy): Eukaryota > Viridiplantae > Streptophyta > Zygnematophyceae > Desmidiales > Peniaceae > Penium > Penium margaritaceum. The sequence continues at coordinate 179,078 of SZWC01002991.1, read as the reverse complement.
CAGGCTGACCACTCACACACAACCTAGAGAGCTAGAAAATGATCCCTTGGCATACTCCTAGTAGTCACATAATCCACAATCCAATGGAGAATCGCCATGTGTCCATGGCTAGCACACAAGGATCTCACCTCACCTAAAGAGCAAGGAGAGGTACATTTTTCCTAGTCGGCACACTCTGACAAGGCAACCCAAGAATGTAGGACCTTTTTTGATATTTCTCCCATCACCTATTGGCCCTGGACTTCTTGCCTTTTTCTTTTCTCAGGCTAAGACATGGAGCCATCGCCCATGATCACCCAAATACCGGCGGTCGATGACTCCGAAAACTTCGAAAATTGATATCTCCCAATCGGACCGTTCGATCGGCCTCAAACATGAACTATAGATAATTTGCCACATGGTCTTTCCAATAGTGAAGACGGATTAAAGACCAGACTATTCGTCTTGTATTTTCATGGAACTTGCTCCTCTGGACCTGAAATTGAGCCGGATGGCTCCTTTTCCAACACCGGTGTCGTCATACTACTTCTCAGCTTCTCTGCTTCTCTGCTTTGTTGAGGCCAATGTAGGCTGATGTAGGCTGTTGTCTGCTACCGGTTTAGAAGGTGTAGATCCATCGCTTACCCCCAACTGTTGATCTCCTGCAAACAGAGAAGAAGTCACAATAGCGAACCCAGGGTCGTACCTCCAAGGGCAGAGCTTATCCTGGTTGGGGTCCAAGGGTCGTACCTCCAAGGGCAGAGCTTATCCTTGGCTCTTGTTTGCCAAGGATAAGCTCAGCACCCGTCGTTGGAGCTGATGGAGCTGATGGAGCTGATGGAGCTGATGTGCCTTGCAAGACAGATAGGGCGAGAGAGTACGCACAAGCGTGCCTTACAAGTAGTTAGTGTGGGCCCATAACCCTTTGTCAACCTTCTTGAGGTGACGGTCTAGAAAACGGATTCCGACACAATGGTTCTGCCGACTACTCTCGGTATTGCAACCAACAGAGCCAAGGTTCCACACTCAACAGTTCATGGGAATCACTTCCCTACACTATGTCCTTAATACCTAGTCACTTTCGCGTGAGGAGCACTCCTGGGGCTTAGACCAACCAATGCTTCTTTAGTGTCTGCCTCTTGTGGACGACTCCGTTAGGAGTCTGAAAGCTAAGAACTCTACTCAATCACAGGCAACTGACACGTTCTTATAGTCCTAGAGACTACCTTTAGCCTAGGCACGTAGTGGCTCCTTAGATGAGCTACTTTGGAGGCAATCTGGATTGCATCACCCCCTGCCTACATGCACTCCCTGTGACCGCCAAGTGGCACCAGCCACCAGGAAGGACCTTGGAATGTTCTAAGATGTCTCTTAAAACCTTCCTTTCCCCCTTTTGGTCACAATGAAAATAAGTCACTGGGCTGGGATTTGACCCAGTGACCTCTCGCTCCAGCGACTAACTCAAGAACGTCTAAGCCACAAAGAGTTGTCCTAAGTAGTGTTTGCTGGCTATTCTATCCAGTTTAGACGAAGGGGACTTGCACCAAAGGAGTTGTGCATGCCTTGTCTATCTAGACCAGACTAAGGGGACTTACTCCAAGGGAGAAGTGCATGTTTAGTCTGTCCTATGCCTGTCCAAAGGTCAGCCATGGACAAGGAGCATATCTGGTCAATACTACTGATGGTGGTGCATCTTCTTCCTCTCCTTTTACCGATGAGGCCGCAGTATTTGCTACATAAAAAATGGGAGAGTAGAGGAAGGTTCAGGAGAGATGGGGTCAGGGAGAATGTCTGCTCTCACTACTTCATCAGCGGTTAGTTCTGCTGCCTCTTTGTACATGATGTTGGTGCCGATGACGTTACTTGCATTGAAAATGACATCCTTGGAGATGATGACGTGGCCAATATCCCTCTCGTAGAGACGATACGCCTTGCTTGCCACGTCATAGCCGATCATCAGTATCTGTGCCCTCTTTGCGTCCCATCTGTGCCGCTTCTCCTTGGGCACGTGCATGTGCGCTAAGCTGCCAAATGCACGAAGATGACCCATGCCCGGCTTCTTGCTGAACCACGCCTCGTAAGGTGTCATGTGCTCCAATGCCTTGGTGGGACTACGGTTCTCAATGTACACCGTTCTGCTCACAACGTCAGTCCAAAAGTCATAGGTGAGCCATGCCGCGTGAAGCATGGAACGCGCCGACTCAACAATGGTGCGGTTGACGCGTTCTGCAATACCATTCTGCAGCGAGTATGGCGCGTTGCGCTGCGCCTTGATGTCTTTTTCTACGAGGTAGTCCTCGAACTCCTTGCTCAGGTACTCTCCACCGCGGTTGTTGCGTAGCGCCTTGATTTTATTGCCTGTCTGGTTCTCCAACATGGCCTTGAACTCCTTGAACATGTCAAAGCAGTGGTCCTTGGAGGAAAGCAAGTACACTGTAGTATAATGGCTAAAATCATCCATGAAGGTGACAAAATACCTAGAGCCTCCAAAGGTCTGCCTTTGCATCAGGCTTCACAAATCTGTGTGGACCAGCTCTAGCACCTCTTTCGCACGCTCCCCCACTCCAGAGAACACCTCGCGATGCTGCTTGCCCTCCAAACAGCCCATGCACAATTTCTGCTCAAAGTTGGAGATGGTCGGCAAGTCACACACCATCTGCTTTGTTTGAAGTTGCTGCAAGGCGCGCATGCCGATGTGGCCGTAGCGTGCATGCAATATTTCACCATCTGTGGCCTGTACCATTGCTGCAAGACTCTGCTCGTGCGGGATCTTGGTCGCCCGAAACACGCGGTATATGTTGTCTTCCTTCACCGACCTGGTGAACTCCTCTCCCGTTTCCTTGGCGAGGATGTAGCGATAGTCGTCGTCAAAGACGACTCACAGTCTTGTGCTGGTGAGACATTACACAGAGAGACGGTTGAACATAGCAGCAGGTACATACATCACGCCATGGAACACTCCCATTCAATGCCACGCGGGGTCTCCAACCACATCTCCACAATCCCAATCCCCTCAGCATACTCCACTCCATCATCACCCAAAGCAATCGGCCAAGGAGGAATGGAGAGCAGCTGCGTAAAGCACTCCTTGTGATGCATCAGGCTCTTAGTACACCCAGAGTCCTTGTACCACGCCAAATTTGCCTTCTCCTTCTGCGATATGTTAGACTTTGCCATGAAGAAGCGGTCGCATACCTTGTTGGCCATGTTCATGTTGCGCAAATGGTGCACGCCGGTCTGCGTCTGCTGCTGCTGCTGCTACTGACGTTGTTGTGACTTCCGTTGTTGCTGTTGTGGAGATTGCTGCTTTTGCTGCTTTTGCTGCTACTCCTTGTGGTCCCTCTTGAACTTGAAGCACTCTTCCTTGTAGTGCCCTTGTTTTTGGCAATAGTGGAATTTGCCTTTCTTCTTGCCTTTCTGTTGGGAAAGGAGCCATCCGGCTCAATTTCAGGTCCACAGGAGCAAGTTCCAGGAAAGTTCCAGATGCCTGCTCCGATCGTCGATCCATCTTCACCATTGCAAAGATCAGGTGGCAAATTATCTACGGTCCAAGTTTCAGGCCGATCCAACGGTCGGATTGGGAGATATCAATTTTCGAAGTTTCGGGGGTCATGGACCGTCGATGTCTGGGTGGGCATGGGTGATGGCTCCATGCCTTAGCCTGAGAAAAGAAAAAGGCAAGAGGTCCAGGGTCAAGACCTGATGGGAGAAATATCCAAAAGGGTCCTTGGTCTTAGGATTGCCTTGTCAGAGTGTGCTGACTAGGATAAAGGTACCTCTCCTTACTTTTTAGGTGANGCTCTAGCTCTATATGTACTCCATCATTTTGAGTGATTGAACAACCATTCTTCAGCACAAGTGATGCCCTTCCAATCACACATGCTCGCTGCTCCAAGGCTCCCTCTCTCCTCCAGATCCAACATTTGGTATCAGAGCCAAGTTCTGCCACTTTTAGCCAGCACAGGCCGTCACTTTGAGAGTGACGGGTTGGGGTTAAACCTTCACCAAATTTGACGATCGACCACTGGATCTTCAAGTTCAGAAGACAAGCTTTCCAACGAGCCAAAGATCGCAAAGATCCAACAGTCGGATTGAGAGTAATGCTCAAAACGAGGTCGGCCAGAGCTACACTCTTCTCTATGAGTAAGACTGTCGCCTTGTGATGACCATAACTCTCTCGTTTCTTTGTCAAATTTAAACAGTGGCACATGCGAATTGTAGTATTTTTCCTAAGCTTTCCATTGGTGCAAAAATAGTTGCATTCCATCGATTCGTTTGGGAGAAACGCCGTTTACAAGCTGGCTGGCCTGAGTTGGAGTAGGAGCAGAAGCATACCCTGTTTTCAAGAGGGCATATCTTTTGAAATCCCCTGTTGATGACCCTGTTTTATGGGTCGATCTGAAAGGTTTTGAGCTGAATTTTCCAGTGGTGGGCTCAGTTTTTTAAAAATTCCCAGTCTTCTGGCATCTACAGTCTATTTTCTGTCAGACAGATTTCTGGCAGAAGCAGCAGCAGAAGCAGGGGTAGCGCCGCCATCCAAGGGCAGCGCTGAGCATCACCAAGGCTCAAAATGGCAGCAGCTGGCGTTGTGACAGCAGCCCAGCCTTTGGAGAGGCTGGAGGGACGCGCCAACTTCACGTTTTGGAAGATCCGTACCCGCCTCCTTTTGGAGGAGAGGGGNTTCATCCTCCTCTTGCTGAGGGGACTCCCAACCAGCTACGACACGGTGCGAGAGACGCTGGAGTGCCAGCCAACTCTCGACCTCGACTTCATCTGCACACACCTGGTGCAGGTGGAATTGCGTCGCAATGCAGCAAAGCGCAATGGCGGCAGCAACAGAAGGAGCAGTAGCAGAAGCAGCAGCAAAAGCAGCAATCTCCACAACAACAGCAGCAGCAGTCACAACAACGCCAGCAGCAGCAGCACCAGCAGAACCAGTCCAGCGTGCGCCATTTTGGCAACATGAACGTGGCCAAGGAGGTGCACGACCGCCTCTTCATGGCGAAGTCTGACATGTCGCAGGAGGAGAAGGCGGATTTGGCGTGGTACAAAGACTCTGGGTGTACCAAGAGTCTGACGCACCACAGGGAGTGGTTTACGCAGTTGCTGTCCATCCCTCCCCGTCCTATCGCTTTGGGTGATGATCGGGTGGTGTATGCTGAAGGGATTGGGATTGTGGAGATGTGGTTGGAGACCCCGCGTGGCATTGAAGTGGGAGTGTTCCATGGCGTNCCAGGTCGGTGAAGGAGGGCGACATGTACCGCCTGCTGGGGGCAACCAAGATGCCGCGTGAGCAGAGTCTTGCAGCAGTGGTGCAGGCGACAGATGGTGAGATCTGGCATGCGCGCTACGGCCACATCGGCATGCGCGCCTTGCAGCAGCTTCAAGCAAAGCAGATGGTGCGTGACCTGCCTACCATCTCTAACTTTGAACAGCAGTTGTGCATCGGATGTTTGGAGGAGAAGCAGCACCGGGAGGCGTTCTCTGGAGCAAGGGAGCGTGCGAAGGAGGTGTTGGAGCTGGTCCACACGGACCTGTGTGGACCGATGCAGACCCAGAGTTTTGGAGGTTCTAGGTATTTCCTGACCTTCATTGATGATTTCAGCCGTTACACTGCTGTGTACTTCCTTCCTTCCAAGGACCAGTGCTTTGACAGGTTCAAGGAGTTCAAGGCCATGGTGGAGAACCAGACTGGCAAGAAGATCAAGGCGCTGCGCAGCGATCGCGGTGGAGAGTACCTGAGCAAGGAGTTCCAAGACTACCTCGCAGCAGCTGGCATCAAGGCGCAGCGTACCGCGCCATACTCGCCGCAGCAAAATGATGTAGCAGAACGTGCCAACCGCACCATCGTTGAGTCGGCGCGCTCCATGCTGCACGCGGCGCGGCTGACCTACGACTTCTGGGCCGAAGCCGTGAGCACTGCGGTCTACATCAAGAATCGCAGTCCCACCAAGGCGCTGGAGCAGATGACACCGTACGAGGCGTGGTTCGGCAAGAAGCCGAGCGTGGGTCATCTCCGAGCATTTGGTAGCCTGGCGCACATGCACGTGCCCAAGGAGAAGCGGCAGAAATGGGACGCAAAGAGTGCGCAGATGCTGATGATTGGCTACGACGTGGCAAGCAAGGCCTATCGCCTCTATGAGAGGGATACAGGCCACGTCATTATCTCCAGGGATGTCGTCTTCAACGAGAGCAACGTCATCGGCACCAACATTGTCTGTGAAGAGGCAGCAGAACCAGCAGCTGACGAGGCAGTGGGAGCAGAAATCCTTCCTGACCCAGTCTCTCCCGATCCTTCCTCTATTGTGACAGTGGGAGAATCACTGTACTCTCCCATGTCTGATGCAGCAGATATAGCAGCCTCATCGGCAGAAGCAGAGGAGGGAGATGCAGCACCACCAGCAGCAGCAGTTGTGCCAGCAGCACCGCGCCAGCCGCCCGCTAACGCTCCAGCACTAGGACGCAGGTACCCTCTCAGGGTGAGTTACAAGCCTGGTGAGCGCGGCCATTTCTGGATGCTGCAGAAACCAGAACAGATGAACGTCGCAGTTGCAGCAGATTCAGATGAGCCAACGTCATACAAGGAGGCCATGACTGCACCAGATGCAGCAGATTGGGCGCAAGCCGTGTAGCAGGAGATTCAGTCGCAGCTGGACAATGGCACGTGGGAGCTGACTGAGCGTCCACCTGGACGCAAGGTGATTAAGTGCAAGTGGGTGTTCAAGAAGAAGCGGGGAGCAGAAGGCAATCTGGAAAAGTACAAGGCAAGGCTGGTCGCCAAGGGCTACTCGCAGCAGGAGGGCATTGACTACACAGAAACCTTTGCCCCTGTTGCAAAGTTTGCCTCTGTGCGTACGCTCCTCTCTTATGCAGCAGCTGAGGACTTTGAGGTTCACCACATGGATGTCAAGACGGCATTCTTGAATGGTGACTTGGAGGAGGANTGCAAGCTGCAGAAGTCGCTGTACGGCCTCAAGCAAGCGTCGCGTGCTTGGAACCAGAAGTTGGATGCGGCGCTGTAGTGCATGGGGTTTGAGTGCAGTGAGTGTGACTACAGCGTGTATCGCTGGCAGCATCAGCATGAGATCCTCATCATCATTGTCTATGTGGATGACATGCTCCTCCTTTCCAACAGCATGTCTGCACTGTAGGAGTTAAGGAGGCCATGCAGGAGCGCTTCCAGATGTCTGATCTTGGGGAGGCGTCATACTTCCTCGGTATCCAGATCACGCGTGACCGCAAATCACGCTCTCTCTCGCTGCAGCAGAGTCGCTACATCAAGGACGTCCTACAGTGGTTCGGCATGGCAGAGGCCAAACCCATCGGCACGCCGCTAGAGACGCGGCAGTACCTCGTGAGCTTCAGTGGAGAAGCAGATGCAGCTGAGCGGCAGAAGTACCAGAGCGCCGTCGGCAGTCTCATGTACCTGATGGTGGCAACCAGGACGGACCTCGCACAGGCTGTGAGCGCTGTGAGCCAGCACATGGCTAACCCCGACCCTGAGCACCAGAAGGCAGTGAAGTGGATCTTCCGCTACCTTGCTGGAACCGCCAACATCGGCATCACCTACAACGGCAACGACAACAGCATCATCGGCTACACAGACGCAGATTGGGCTTCAAACCCTGAGACTCGCAAATCCATCTCTGGACATGTGTTTCTCATGAAAGGAGGTGCCATCAGCTGGTGCAGCAAGCGGCAGGTGGTCGTGGCCACCTCAAGCACAGAAGCTGAGTACGTCTCTCTCAGCTTTGGAGCCAAGGAAGCAGTTTGGCTTCAGCGTCTCATGGCGGAGATGAGTGCGAGTGCAGCAGTTCCTGTTCCTATGCGCGTCGACAACCAGAGCGCTATTGCACTCGCCAAGAATCCCGAGCACCATGCTCGCACCAAGCACATTGACATCGCCTATCACTTCATCAGGCACATGGTGCAGGAGGGTGCTATCAAGCTGGAGTTTACTCCAACCAGCAAGCAGGTCGCTGATTTTTGCACCAAGCCAGTGACCCGTGAGAAGCAGCAGTTCTGCATGAAGGCATGTGGACTCAGCCCACTCTAACTACGGCAAAGTGGGAGATTGTTGGGAAAGGAGCCATCCGGCTCAATTTCAGGTCCACAGGAGCAAGTTCCAGGAAAGTTCCAGATGCCTGCTCCGATCGTCGATCCATCTTCACCATTGCAAAGACCAGGTGGCAAATTATCTACGGTCCAAGTTTCAGGCCGATCCAACGGTCGGATTGGGAGATATCAATTTTCGAAGTTTCGGGGGTCATGGACCGTCGATGTCTGGGTGGGCATGGGTGATGGCTCCATGCCTTAGCCTGAGAAAAGAAAAAGGCAAGAGGTCCAGGGTCAAGACCTGATGGGAGAAATATCCAAAAGGGTCCTTGGTCTTAGGATTGCCTTGTCAGAGTGTGCTGACTAGGATAAAGGTACCTCTCCTTACTTTTTAGGTGAGGTGAGATCCTTGTGTGCTAGCCATGGACACATGGCGATTCTCCATGGGTTTGNAGCTCTCTAGGTCGTGTGTGAGTGGTCAGCCTGATTGCTAGGCTGATTTCCTCCCTTGTGTGAGATTATGGATTCTAGTGTGTGAGCCTTAGCCTCCATGGCTAAGTGGTGTGGCTTGTGAGAGGGCTGACTTGCCCAAGCTCTAGCTCTATATGTACTCCATCATTTTGAGTGATTGAACAACCATTCTTCAGCACAAGTGATGCCCTTCCAATCACACATGCTCGCTGCTCCAAGGCTCCCTCTCTCCTCCAGATCCAGCACTTTCTGCTGCCCAGACTGCTGCTGGTGGTTGCGTGAGCCCATGGTCATGAAAGCTGCTTCACTGCTGCTGCCGCCTTTGGGCTTTGCTGTATTGCGACGTAGTTTCACCTGCGCCGGGTGCGTGTAGATGAAGTTTAGGTCGAGAGTCACCTGGCACTCTAGCGTCTGTCGCACCGTGTCATAGCTTGCACGGTGTCCCCTCAACAAGCGGATGATGAAGGGCATCTCTTACACAGGGTTGCCGGCCGCTTTCAGCTGCTTTGCCAGCTCCTTTACCCTGTCCAATAATGTCTCCATCCCTTTGCCACCCTGCATTTTCAACGCCATCATCTTCTCCTCCAAAAGTATGAGGAATGTAGGACCCTTGCGCTCATACTTCTCGTACAACGTGTTCCACCCCTCTTTTGCTTTAGCCTTGTCACTCATGTACTCAAGATGCGGGTTGGGGATAGTGTTGACAAGTAACCTGTAGGCTTTCCTGTCCTTCTTCCACTCCTCACATGCTGCTGCTGCAGTTGTAGATGAGCTTACATCTACTGCACCTTTCCGCGGCATTTTCCCCGCCACCACCTTTGTTGCGGTGATGCCTTTTGCATGTGGAGGCGGAGCGCGCTCGTCGCCGCTCATCACCGCCCACAAGCACCTCTCCTCCAAAAGGAGGCGGGTACGGATGTTCTAAAACGTGAAGTTGGCGCGTCCTTCCAGCATTTCCAAGAGCTGAGCTATTGTAACCACGCCTGTTGCTACCATTTTGACCTTTGGTGATGCTCAACGCTGTCCTTGAGTGGCGGCACTACCCCTACTTCTGCTACTACTTTTACCAGAAATCTATTTTCCAGAAAATGGACTATAGAGATCAGCAGACTTGGAATTTGGAAAAACGGAGCCCACCACTAGAAAATAAAGCTCAAATGCTTTCAGATCGACCCATAAAAGAGGGTCATCAACAGGGGATTTTCAGAGATATACCCTTTTGAAAATAGGGTATGCTGCTGCTCCTACTCCAGCTCACACCAGCCAGCTTGTAAACGACGTTTCTCCCAAACATACCAATGGAATGCAAATATTTTTGCACCAATGGAAAGCTTACAAAAAATACTTCAATTCGTATGTGTGCCTTTTAAATTTGACAAAGAAATGAGAGAGTTATGGTCATCACAAGGCGACAGTCTTACTCAGAAACAAGAGGGTAGCCCTTGCCGACCTTATTTTTAGCGTAACTCTTAATCCGGCCGTTGGATCTTTGCGATCTTGGGCTCATTGGAAAGCATGTCTCTTGCACTTGAAGATGGTGTGGTCAATCATAAAATTTGGTGCAGATTTCAATGTAACTAGTCATCTCAAAGTTACGGCATGTGCGGGCTGAAAGTGACAGAACTTGGCTCTGATACCAAGTGTTGGATCAGGAGGAGAGAGGGAGCCTTGGAACAGCAAATATGTGGGACTGAAACGGCATCACTTGTACCAAAGAATGGTTGTTAAATCACTCAAAATGATGGAGTACATGCAGAGCTAGAGTTTGGACAAGTCAGTCTTCTCACAAGCCACACCACGTAGCCATGCAGGCTAAGGCTCACACACTAATGTCCATAATCTCACACAAGAGAGGAAATAAGCCTAGTAATCAGGGTGACCACTCACACACAACCTAGAGAGTTAGAAAATGCTCTCATGGCACACTCCTAGTGGTCAAGTTACCCACAACCCCATAGAGAATCGCCATGTGGCCATGGCTAGCACATAAGGATCTCATTTCACCTAAAAAGTAAGGAGAGGTACGTTTTTCATAGTCAGTACACTCTGACAAGACAATCCAAGAATCTAGGATCTTTTTGGATATTTCTCCCATCACGTCTTGACCCTGGACCTCTTGCCTTTTTCTTTTCTTAGGCAAAGGCATGGAGCCATCGCCCATGGTCACCCAGATATCGGCGGTCGATGACCCTAGAAACTTCTAGAATTCATATCTCCCAATCGGACTGTTGGATCGACGTAAAACTAAGACCGTAGTCATTTTGCCATCTGATCTTTCCAATGGTGAAGTGGGATGGGGATTGGTCTACACAAAAGTTAGTTTCCTGGAACTTGCTCCTTTGGACCTGAAACTAATCCGGATGGCTCTTTTCAAAACACTCCAAGGGAGCAGTGCATGCCTAGTCTGTTCTGTTCCTCTCCAAATGTCAGCTATGGACAAGGAGCATATCAGGTCAATACAACAAATCCTCCATTGCACCTCTGTTCATTAGCTTTGAGATCTGTCTTCTCTCCAGCAGTCTTGGCCTCAGTCTTCGTATGCTACGTTGATCATACCGATGCCTCTAGTACATGCACAGTACAATTCGCTGTCGAGCACCTTTGTTATGCAATTTGCGAGCATCTTCCTGGTCTCCACGTATTCCAGGTCCACTATGTCCTTTGCGACCAGGTCGCGTGAGTAGTGGTACCTGATGTCGATGTGCTAGGTCCGCCGGGAGATGACATCATCGCGTGCCATTTTCATGGTACTCTTGTTGTTGATGCGGACCTCTGTTGCCTCCGTTTCTGGCAGTTTCATCTCGGCAAGCAAACTACGTAGCCATTATGTCTCCTTGCATGCTTCTGAGAGAGCGATGTGCTCTACCTCAACGATAGAGAGGGAGACAGAGCATTGGTTTCTATTTTCCCAAGAGACTACACCACTGTTCAAGAGGCACACAAAGTCCGAGGTGGACTTTTTGTCATCGATTTTTCCTCCACAGTCTGCGTTTGTGTAGGACACCAGGCGTAGTGGATCAGATCCTTCTTGTTCTCCAAACTGGTGTCGCATGTGTCCTGTCCTCTGTACATAGCGCATGATGCGCTTGAATGCTTGCTAGTGTTGTGGCCCTTGATTGGCCACAAACCTGTTCACTTGTCCCACAGCATAGCAAATGTCAGGGCGTGTTCCTACCATGGCATACATGAGGCTGCCAACAACAGACTGGTAGGGAATGTTTTCCATCTCACGCCATTTTGCTTCTTTGTTGGGGCTCATGGAGGAGGAGAGCTTGATGGCTGTTGTCATGGGTGTAATGATGGGCTTGCAATCCTCCATCTTGTAGCACTTGAGGACCCACATGATGTACGTTGTCTAGTTCATCTCGATGGTGCCTTTTGCTCGATTGCGGTGGACGACTATCCCGAGGTAGAACTCCAGCGGACCCATGTCCTTCATTTTCAACTTGTTAGAGAGATCCTTCTTTATCTTATTCAACAGCTGGACCGACGACAAGCAGATGATCAGGTCATCCACGTACAATACAACCAGCATCAAGCCTTGCTCATCCTCCCGCAAATCGATACTAGGATTGTTGTGGCAGTCCGTGAAGGTTAGCCTAGCCATGAAGCCGTCCATCTCCTTGTGCCACATCCTTGTGGCCTGTTTCACCTACAAGGATGAAAAAATATGCAAACCTTTCCCTCTAGAGCTTTCACTCCCATGGGCACTTCCATCAACACTTCTTTCTCTACCTTCCCGTGGAGGAAAGCTGTCTTGACGTCCATCTGGTGGACCTCCAGATCTTTTGCAGCATCGATGTCCAACATGGATCTGATGGAGGCGAAGGTGACCACATGCGTGAAGGTCTCCTCGTACTCTGAGCCTGCACGTTGGAAAAACCCCTTTGTGCCATAACTCTTGCCTTGTACTTGTCAATAGTACCAATAATATCCTGCTTGAACGTTTGCCGGAGTACCTACTTAGACCCCACCACGTGTGCGTTTTGGGGGCCTGTCCACCAGAACCCATGTTGTGTTCTCTTCAATGGATGCAAGTTCTTTCTCCACGACCTCCTTCCACTTGGCCGCATCTGGCATATTCATAGCCTCTGTTACAGTCACAGGTTCTCCCTGAGCTATGCATGACCAGCTAAGTCCGGTGCATTATGCACTCTCAGCATCGTACTTAGGCGGAGGTTTCTTCTGGCGCATAGTGCGCCGGAGTGTTGCTGGTAATGCTTCAAGGCTAAATTGCTTTTGTTGCTCCTGCGCTGCCAGTGATCTGTTCGAGGAAGAGCCACCGATCTCAGAGTTTGACTCTGAGGCCTAGGATGACTCAGACTCAGTGTCAGAGTCCGTTGCTGAGTCAGCCTGCACAACCACTCTCCCTGCAGTACCATCCTTCACTAGCACCATCTGCCAGTTCTGAGGTACCTAATCACCTGACTCGAGTAACACAACCCACTCTCCTGATTTGGGAGCATGGATAGGGTCCAACAACTCTTCCTTACCGAGCGTCCTTTCATCAAACTCGATATCTCGGCTCCTAATGAGCTTTCGAGCCGCTTGGTCCCACAGCGTGTATGCCTTGTGTGTACTGTCGTATTCTACCATTACACACTTGCCACTTCCTTCTCTTGCTTGGACCTTCGTCCATGTAGTACAGCCAAACACCCTCAAGTGTGAGGCATCTGGCTCCTGTGGCGTCCTGAGCTGCTTCTCTTGCTGTATCTTACCACGCCTTCCAAGCGCGGCTGCCGGAGTGAGATTCACAAGGTAGTAAGCGGTTCTTGCAGCTTCAGCCCAAAAGCGAGGTGGGAGTTTGGCATCAAAGAGCATGCTGTGTGTCATGCCGATGATAGTCTGGATCATGTGCTCGGCAACGCCATTCCCTTGGGGGTGTAAGGCGTGGTGGTCATGTGGTTGATGCCGTGTTGGTTCAACCAGCCTTTGCATGCCTCGTATCACTATTATCCGTGCGTAGTGCATTGACCTTCTTGCTTGTCTGCCGCTCTACCATTGCAACGAACACTTGTAGCTTCTCCTTGACCTCTCCCTTTTTCTTGAGGAAGTAGATCCACATATTGCGATTGTGGTCATTGATGAAGGTCAATAAATACTTGCTGCCGCCATTCGAAGGAGTGCGTAATGGTCCGCACACATCAGAGTAAATCAGGTCCAAGATTACTGCCGCACGTTGCCCATTACGCTCGAAGGACTTTCTCTTTGCCTTGCCTTGGAGGCATGGCTCGCACAGCTTCTTGCACTTTCCCTCATCCTTGGCCTTGCATCCCTCCATCCCATCAACCACTTCGTGCTGCTTCATAGCTTGTAGTGTGCTATCGGCCACATGGCCAAAGCGCCTCTGCCAAAGCTCTGCATTTGTGTCGGTGGAGTTGGCCGCCATGGTGACGGCCTGTGGTGCAACGTTAGGCTTCGGAGACTTGGGCTCTTTCACCGCCGCATATCCCTCATTTACACTCTCAAGGGGCTTATTCTGCAGCATGTAGAGCCCATCAACTCTTAGGACTTGTGCGACAAGAATCTCCTTGGGATAGGGGATCTTGATGTCCTTGTTGTTGACAACCACGGCTCCTCCTCTGTGAAGACGACCGTCATGTCGTGGTCCGTGATTTTGGATACTGACAAGAGGTTTGTTGCAAGAAACGGCATGTAGACGATGTTCCCCAGCTTCAAGTCTTTTTCAGCACCATTCACGTTGATGTTGATCAACTTATCTCCCTCGCTTTGCGCATGGATAAGTATGCCGTTGGTACACCTGAAGCGACATTCAGTGTCCTTAATGGAGATGAACCAATCCTTCTCCCTTGAAGAGTGGTGGTTTATGCCATAGTCAAGCCCGTCGGCTCCACGCTTGAGTAATGTTGCTCCCTTGGTTATTAGCACGCTCTTTGCCATCATGTTCGTGAACTCTTTACCCTTCCCTTTGCCCTCATTTCTACCACCATGATCTCCGTCTTCCTTTTTGGAAGCCATGTACTCCTGTGCCCAATGTCCAGGCTTGTCACACTTATGGCACTTCCCAGGACGCTTTGAACTCTTTCCACCGCCACTATGCCTTTTCCTTCACTGTCACTGCTTGCACTGCTGCTCTGACTAGAAGAGGAGTTGTTTCCACGACCACCGTACGATGCAACATTGGCTCAAATATTAGCCTCACTACCGCTGTAACGCATGGCCTCGTTGCGCATGTACGCGGACACTGCCTCAAACGTCAAACCTCCTCCTTCCAACCGCCAAAGACGGTGATCAGAGGACCTCATCTTTCACATAGCGCCATGAGGAGGATCATGGCCAGCATGTTCGTATCAATTTCCTAGTTTATTTGGGTCACTTGCTGGAGCAGTCCTTCAAACTGCAACAAGAAGTGCGGAATTGACTCTCCCTTGCTCACCCTCGTTGAAATCAGCTTTTGAAGGATGAAGAGGCGATTTGCAAGAGCCGTTGATTGGTGTACACGTACAAGCTTCTCATAAGCCTTTGATGCATGCGTGTTGCATTGGAGGTGGACATGCAGTGACTCATGCACTGATACACAAGAATCGCAAGCACCATGTCATTTTTGACCCTCCACGCTTCATATCCATCATCTATTTTAGGAGGTTCAACCTCTTCTCCAAGGAAAATCTTCAAGTAGCCGTGTACCCTCACGACAATCTCAGATTGCACTTTCCACAAGGGCAAACCAAACCCTGTGAACTTTGACATCCCACCGTTGACGTGCTCGAGAGTGAGCATCACGGAGGTCATCATACTACTTCTCTTCTTCTTTGTTTCCCGGCTTTGTTGAGGCCGATGTAGACTGATGTAGGCTGTTGTCTGCTACCGGTTTGAAAGGTGCACATCCGTTGCTTATCCCTTAGCCGTTGATCACCTGCAAACAGAGAAGAGGGCACATTAGCGAAAAAAGGGTCGTGTCTCCAAGGGCAGAGCTTATCCTGGTTTGGGTCCAAGGATTCTACCTCCAGGGGCAGAGCTTATCCTTGGCCCTTGTTCGCTAAGTGCCAGCACCCGCCGTTGGAGCTCATGGAGCTGATGGAGCTGATGGAGCTGATGCGCGCTGCAAGAGAGAGAGAGGGCGAGAGAGTACACAGAAGTGTGCCTGACAACTATTCAGTGTGGGCCCATAACCCTTTGTCAATCTGCCTGAGGCAACAGTCAAGAAAACGGGTTCCGACACAATGGTTCCTGCCGACCGCTCTTGGTATTGCAACCAAGCGATGATATCACCTCCAAATCCAAGGTTCCACACTCAGCAGTTCATAGGATTCACTTCCTTGCACTATGTCCTTAGCACTTGGTCACTTTCGCGCAAGGAGCTTACTGCTGGGGCTTAGACCTACCAATGTTTCTTTAGTGTCTGCCTCTGGATGACAACTTTATGAGGGGTCTCAAAGGTAAGAACTGTACTCAATGACAGGCAATTGACAGGTTCTTCTAGTCCTAGAGTCAGCCTCTAGCCTAGGTGTGCAGTTGCTCCTTGGATGAGTCACTTTGGGGGCAATCTAGATTGCATCATCCCCCCTCTCTATATGGCACTCCTTGTGACTGCCAAGTGGCGCCAGCCACCAGGAAGGACCTTGGAATGTTCTAAGATGTCTCTTAGAACCTTCCTGTCCCCCTTTTGATCACAAAGAAAATTAGTCAGTAAGCTATGATTTGACCCTG
This sequence comes from Penium margaritaceum, assembly GCA_023375785.1. NCBI lineage: Eukaryota > Viridiplantae > Streptophyta > Zygnematophyceae > Desmidiales > Peniaceae > Penium > Penium margaritaceum. Next base: position 162,902 of record SZWC01002991.1, on the reverse strand, counting down.
TGACCTCTCGCTCTAGCGACTAACTCTAAGCCACAACGAGTTGTCCTAGGTAGTGTTAGCTGGCTATACTATCCAAATTCGACCAAGGGCACTTGCACCAAAGGAGCAGTGTATGTCTCGTCTATCTAAACCAAACTTAGGGGTCTTACTCCAAGGGAGCAGTACATGTCTAGTCCGTCATGTGCCTGTCCAAATATCAGCTATTGACAAGGAGCATATCAGATCAATACATGTTCAAGTACAATGCTAAGAGTGTTAAATGGATGTCAAGCATGTTTCTGCTGCTCATCCGCGGAGGGGACGAATCCATGGAGATGGGATCTTGGCGAGCTAAGAACTGCACAAAGAACGCTGGCTCCCGCAGATGCGGTTGAGCGTAGGGTGGCGCGGAATCCAGGGGCAGAGAGGATAGGTAGTCATAGGGAAATTGCCGCAGGTTGGCATCGTCACCTACAGCGACTTCCCTACGGCTATCTCAAGCGCTTGTGGCTCAGGACAGGAAAGGCGGGAAGCAGTGGTGGGGAAATCAGCGGCACAGAGGGAACAAGGGCTGAACCGCAGTAAAAGACGCGTAGTCACTGAAAGGGCACAAGAAGGTTAGCGGATAAACAGAGCAATCTGGGGAGCAACGACCAATCAACGTGAAAAGCTGGAGCATCAATCACGGAAGAATCCCTACAGACTGTTGGGAAAGGAGCCATCCGGCTCAATTTCAGGTCCACAGGAGCAAGTTCCATGAAAATTCCAGATGCCTGCTCCGATCGTTGATCCGTCTTCACCATTGGAAAGATCAGGTGGCAAAGTATCTACAGTCCAAGTTTCAGGCCGATCCAACGGTCGGATTGGGAGATATGAATTTTCGAAGTTTCAGGGGTCATGGACCGCCGATGTCTGGGTGGCCATGGGCGATGGCTCCATGCCTTAGCCTGAGAAAAGAAAAAGGCAAGAGGTCCAGGGTCAAGACCTGATGGGAGAAATATCCAAAAAGGTCCTTGGTCTTAGGATTGCCTTGTCAGAGTGTGCTGACTAGGATAAAGGTACCTCTCCTTACTTTTTAGGTGAGGTGAGATCCTTGTGTGCTAGCCATGGACACATGGCGATTCTCCATGGGTTTGTGGGTGATGTGACCACTAGGAGTGTGCCATGAGAGCATTGTCTAGCTCTCTAGGTCGTGTGTGACTGGTCAGCCTGATTGTTAGGCTGATTTCCTCCCCTGTATGAGATTGTGGACTCTAGTGTGTGAGCCTTAGCCTCCATGGCTAAGTGGTGTGGCTTGTGAGAGGGCTGACTTGCCCAAGCTCTAGCTCTATATGTACTCCATCATTTTAAGTGATTCAACAACCATTCTTCAGCAAAAGTGATGCCCATTCAGTCCCACATGCTCCCTGCTCCAAGGCTCCCTCTCTCCTCCAGATCCAACATTTGGATCTTGCCAGATTCAGCCAGCACAGGCCAGATTCTGCCAGATTCAGCCAGATTCAGCCAGCACAGGCCGTCACTTTGAGAGTGACAGGTTAGGGTCAAACCTTGACCAAATTTGACAATCAACCACGAGATATTCAAGTTCGCAAGACAAGCTTTCCAACGAGTCCAAGATCGCGAAGATCCAACGGTCGGATTGAGAATTATGCTCAAAACGAGGTCGGCCAGGGCTACACTCTTCTCTATGAGTAAGACTGTCGCCCTGTGATGACCATAACTCCCTTGTTTCTTTGTCAAATTTAAAAAGTGGCACATGAGAATTGTATTATTTTTCCTAAGCTTTCTATTGGGGCAAAAATATTTGCATTCCATTGATTCGTTTAAGAGAAACGCCGTTTACAAGCTGCTGGTCTGAGTTAGAGTAGGAGCAGAAGCACACCCTGTTTTCAGGAGGGCATATCTTTCAAAATCCCCTGTTGATGACCCTGTTTTATGGGTCGATCTGAAAAGGTTTTGAGCTGAATTTTCCAGTGTTGGGCTCCGTTCCAAATTCCTAGTCTGCTAGCATCTACAGTCCATTTTCTGTCAGACAGATTTCTGGCAGAAGCAGCAGCAGAAGCAGGGGTAGCGCCGCCACCCAAGGGCAGCGTTGAGCATCACCAAAGCTCAAAATGGCAGCAGCAGGCGTGGTAACAGCAGCCCAGCCCTTGGAGAGGCTGGAAGGATGCGCCAACTTCACGTTTTGGAAGATCCATACCCGCCTCCTTTTGGAGGAGAGGGGCTTGTGGGAGGTGGTGAGCGGCGACGAGGGCGCTCTGCCTCCACAGGCAAAAGGCATCACCGCAGGTGAGGTGGTGGCGGGGAAGACGCCGCAGAAAGGTGTAGAAAGTGCAAGTTCATCTACAGCTGCAGCGCCGTCGTATGAGGAGTGGAAGAAGAAGGACAGGCAGGTTTACAGGTTGCTTCTCAACACCATCTCCAACTCGCATCTTCAGTACGTGATTGACAAGGCTACTACAAAGGAGTGGTGGGACACGTCATGCAAGAAGTATGAGAGCAAGGATCCTGCATTCCTCATGCTTTTGGAGGAAAAGATGATGGCGCTGAAAATGCAGGGTGGTGAAGGGATGGAGGTGTACCTGGACAGGGCAAAGGAGCTGGTGAAGCAGCTGAGAGCGGCCGTCAACCCTGTGGAAGAGACGCGTTTCATCCTCCTCTTGCTGAGGGGACTCCCAACCAGCTACGACACGGTGCGAGAGACGCTGGAGTGCCAGCCAACTCTCGACCTCGACTTCATCTGCACACACCTGGTGCAGGTGGAACTTCGTCGAATTGCCGCAAAACACAATGGCGGCAACAGCAGCAGTGAAGCAGCTTTCATGGCGATGGGCTAACGCAACCAGCAGCAGCCGCAGTCCGGGTAGCAGAGAGGCAAGAAGAAGGGCAAGTGCCATTATTGCCAGAAAGAGGGGCACTACAAGAAAGAGTGCTTCAAGTTCAAGAGGGACCAGAAGGAGTTGCAGCAGCAGCAGCAAAAGCAGCAATCTCCACAGCAACAGCAACAGCAGTCACAGCAACGTCAGCAGTACCAGCAGCAGCAGAACAAGACTTGCGTGCGCCATTTTGGCAACATGAACGTGGCCAAGGAGGTGCGCGACCGCCTCTTCATGGCGAATTTCGACATGTCGCAGAAGGAGAACGCGGATCTGGCGTGGTACAAAGACTGGGTGTACCAAGAGTCTGACGCACCACAAGGAGTGGTTTACGCATTTGCTATCCATCCCTCCCCATCCTATCGCTTTGGGTGATGATTGGGTGGTGTATGCTGAGGGGATTGGGATTGTGGAGATGTGGTTGGAGACCCCGCGTGGCATTGAAGTGGGAGTGTTCCATGGCGTGCTGTACGTGCCTAATGCTGCATTCAACCTCCTCTCAGTCTCCTCTCTTACAAACACAGGACTGCGCGTCGTCTTCGATGATGACTATGGCTACATCGTCAACAAGGATACAGGAGAGGAGTTGGCCACATCGATGAAGGAGGGCGACATGTANCTGAGGGGATTGGGATTGTGGAGATGTGGTTGGAGACCCCGCGTGGCATTGAAGTGGGAGTGTTCCATGGCGTGCTGTACGTGCCTAATGCTGCATTCAACCTCCTCTCAGTCTCCTCTCTTACAAACACAGGACTGCGCGTCGTCTTCGATGATGACTATGGCTACATCGTCAACAAGGATACAGGAGAGGAGTTGGCCACATCGATGAAGGAGGGCGACATGTACCGCCTGCTGGGGACGACCAAGATCCCGCTTGAGCAGAGTCTTGCAGCAGTGGTACTGGCGACAGATGGCGAGATCTGGCATGCGCGCTACGGCCATATCGGCATTCGCGCCTTGCAGCAGCTTCAAGCAAAGCAGATGGTGCGTGACCTACCATCTCTAACTTTGAGCAGCAGTTCTGCATCAGCTGTTTGGAGGGGAAGCAGCACCGGGAGGCGTTCTCAGGAGCAGGGGAGCGTGCGAAGGAGGTGTTGGAACTGGTCTACACGGACTTGTGCGGACCAATGCAGACCCAGAGCTTTGGAGGCTCTAGGTATTTCCTGACCTTCATTGATGATTTCAGCCGTTACACTTTTGTGTACTTCCTTCCTTCCAAGGACCAGTGCTTTGACAGGTTCAAGGAGTTCAAGGTCATGGTGGAGAACCAGACTGGCAAGAAGATCAAGGCGCTGCGCAGCGATCGCGGTGGAGAGTACCTCAGCAAGGAGTTCCAGGACTACCTCGCACCAGCTGGCATCAAGGCGCAGCGTACCACGCCGTACTCGGCGCAATTGAACGGTGTAGCAGAACGCGCCAACCGTACCATTGTGGAGTCAACGCGCTCCATGCTGTACGCGGCTCGGCTGACCTACGACTTCTGGGCTGAAGCAGTGAGCAATGCGGTCTACATCAAGAACCGCAGTCCAACTAAGGCGCTGGAGCAGATGACGCCGTACGAGGCGTGGTTCGGCAAGAAACCGAGCGTGGGTCATCTCCGAGCCTTTGGCAGCCTGGCGCACATGCACGTGCCCAAGGAGAAGCGGCAGAAATGGGGCGCAAAGAGTATGCAGATGCTGATGATTGGCTACGAAGTGGCAAGCAAGGCATATCGCCTCTACGAGAGGGATACAGGCCACGTCATCATCTCCACGGATGTCGTCTTCAACGAGAGCAACGTCATCGGTACCAACATTGTCTATGAAGAGGCAGCAGAACCAACAGCTGACGAGACAATGGGAGCAGAAATCCTTCCGGACCCAGTCTCTCCCGATCCTTCCTCTACTGTGACAGTGGGAGAATCACTGTACTCTCCCATGTCTGATGCAGCAGATACAGCAGCCTCACCGGCAGAAGCAGAGGAGGGAGATGTAGCACCACCAACAGCAGCAGTTGTGCCAGCAGCACCGCGCCAGCCGCCCGCTAACGCTCCAGCACCAGGTCGCAGGTACCGTCTTAGGGTGCGTTACAAGCCTGGTGAGCGCGGCCATTTCTGGATGCTGCAGAAACCAGAACAGATGAATGTCGTAGTTGCAGCAAATTCAGATGAGCCAACGTCATACAAGGAGGCCATGGCTGTACCGGATGCAGCAGATTGGACGCAAGCCGTGCAGCAAGAGATATATTCAAAGCTGGACAACGGCACATGGGAGCTGACTGAGCGTCCACTTGGACGTAAGGTGATCAAGTGCAAGTGGGTGTTCAAGAAGAAGCATGGAGCAGATGGTAACCTGGAAAAGTACAAGGCAAGGCTGGTCGCCAAGGGCTACTCGCAGCAGGAGGGCATCGACTACACGGAAACGTTTGCCCTTGTTGCGAAGGTTGCCTCTGTGCGCACGCTCCTCTCATATGCACCAGCTGAGGACTTCGAGGTTCACCACATGGATGTCAAGACGGCATTCTTGAATGGTGACTTGGAGGAGGAGATCTACATGGAGCAGCCGGAGGGGTTCGTCATGGATGGCCAGGAGCACCTGGTTTGCAAGCTGCAGAAGTCGCTGTACGGCCTCAAGCAAGCGTCGCGTGCTTGGAACCAGAAGTTGGATGCGGCGTTGCAGTGCATGGGGTTTGAGCGCAGCGAGGGTGACTACAGCGTGTATCGTTGGCAGCATGAGCATGAGATCCTCATCATCATTGTCTATGTGGATGACATGCTCCTCCTTTCCAACAGCATGTCTGCACTGCAAGAGTTCAAGGAGGCCATGCAGGAGCGCTTCCAGATGTCTGATCTTGGGGAGGCATCATACTTCCTCGGCATCCAGATCACGCGTGACCGCAAATCAAGCTCTCTATCGCTACAGCAGAGTCGCTACATCAAGGATGTCCTGCAGCGGTTCGGCATGGTAGAGGCCAAACCCATCGGCACGCTGCTGGAGACGCGGCAGTACCTCGTGAGCTTCAGTGGAGAAGCAGATGCAGCTGAGCGGCAGAAGTACCAGAGCGACGTCGGCAGTCTTATGTACCTGATGGTGGCAACCAGGCCGGACCTCGCACAGGCCGTGAGCGTTGTGAGCCAGCACATGGCTAATCCCAGACCGGAGCACCAAAAGGCAGTGAAGCGTATCTTCCGCTACCTTGCTGGAACCATCAAGGTCGGCATCACCTACAACGGCAACGACAACAGCATCATCGGCTACACAGATGCAGATTGGGCTTAAAATCCTGAGACCCGCAAGTCCATCTCTGGACATGTGTTTCTCATGAATGGAGGTGCCATCAGCTGGTGCAGCAAGCGACAGGTGGTCGTGGCCACCTCGAGCACAGAAGGTGAGTACGTCTCTCTCAGCTTTGGAGCCAAGGAAGCAGTTTGGCTCCAGCGTCTCATGGCGGAGATGAGTGGGAGTGTAGCAATTCCAGTTCCTGTGCGCGTCGACAACCAGAGCGCAATCGCACTCGCCAAGAATCCTGAGAACCATGCACGCACCAAGCACATTGACATCGCATATCACTTCATCAGGCACATGGTGCAGGAGGGTGCTATCAAGCTGGAGTTTACTCCAACCAGCAGGCAGGTCGCTGATTTCTACACCAAGCCAGTGACGCGTGAGAAGCAGCAGTTCTACATGAAGGCATGTGGACTCAGCCCACTCTGACTGCGGCAAAGTGGGAGATTGTTGGGAAAGGAGCCATCCAGCTCAATTTCAGGTCCACAGGAGCAAGTTCCAGGAAACTTCCAGATGCCTGCTCCGATCGTCGATCCGTCTGCACTATTGGAAAGATCAGGTGGCAAATTATCTACAGTCCATGTTTCAGGCCGATCCAACGGTCGGATTGGGAGATATGAATTTTCGAAGTTTCAGGGGTCATGGACCGCCGATGTCTGGGTGGCCATGGGCGATGGCTCCATGCCTTAGCCTGAGAAAAGAAAAAGGCAAGAGGTCCAGGGTCAAGACCTCATGGGAGAAATATCCAAAAAGGTCCTTGGTCTTAGGATTGCCTTGTCAGAGTGTGCTGACTAGGATAAAGGTACCTCTCCTTACTTTTTAGGTGAGGTGAGATCCTTGTGTGCTAGCCATGGACACATGGCGATTCTCCATGGGTTTGTGGGTGATGTGACCACTAGGAGTGTGCCATGAGAGCTTTCTCTAGCTCTCTAGGTCGTGTGTGACTGGTTAGCCTGATTTTTGGGCTGTTTTTCTCCCCTGTATGAGATTGTGAACTCTAGTGTATGAGCCTTAGCCTCCATGGCTAAGTGGTGTGGCTTGTGAGAGGGCTGACTTGCCCAAGCTCTAGCTCTATATGTACTCCATCATTTTGAGTGATTCAACAACCATTCTTCAGCACAAGTGATGCCCTTTCAGTCCCACATGCTCGCTGCTCCAAGGCTCCCTCTCTCCTCCAGATCCAATACAGACACACCTTGGAAGACGAAGGTTCAAGGAAGAATATGAAGACCGTGCACACGAGCCGCAGATGGAGAAGAAGACAAGTAGAAGATGATGTGTTGTATGTGTGTGTGTGGATGAGATCCGCGGTGTGTAGCCGTACCGTGTGGAGTCCAAAGTAGGAGGGAAAAAGGGCGTCATGAGAGGGATGAGACTGACGGTGGGTAGACATGCCGTGCGAAGTCCCAATTAGATAAGGCCTAGGTAGCAGCAGTACAACGCGGCCTCAGTCCTGATATCATCCTTGATGATAACTCCGCATTCCATGTGTTCTGCCATCGATTATCAAAGTCATTTACCCGCTCTCATCTGTGCTCTCAGCCCTCCGCTCCTTTGCCTTCCTCTACCTTTGGTGTCGTGTCCGTGGTCGGTGGGACAAAGTGCGAGAGGAACCAAACCCGTGGTGAAGTGAGTTGCCGGCGGTGCCCTTGCTTGCATACGGTTGCGGCAAGAGGTTCCGCGGAGAAGAGCTGGAAGTCACGAGGTGGCGGGCTCGCGTGTAGCAAGAAGTGGGCCGCGGAGTGTATTTTACCGGTGAGGTTCTCCCACAAAGGTCCAGAGCTGTGGTCCCCCGATTTCTGGTTACCTAACATTAGGTTCTTTACCCAGCCACACACATATCTTAGATAGTGGGTGTGGTTAGGGAACATACTCCTCGGATAGCGCGGAGCCCGATCAGCGTGGAGAAAGTTGAGGGTGCGGAAAAATTGGGGGTATCAGTGTCATGGTGTGGTGAGCGTGGATTGTTCCTCACTCTTTGTTCAGCAGAATTGCACGTACCATTCACATCAATCATTGATGTCGGTAGCAGGTTTTGTGTATCATGATCTTAGGCGATGACAGCAGCAGCCATCAGTGCGGTGCTTCCTGCCGCGCCGAGCCATTACCTACGCAGGCACTCAGGACTCCTCTCTTGTGCTGTCTCGCACCCCAGTCGGCTCCTCACCTGGCGCCGATCCACTCGTTCAACACCGTCGCGTGACCAACTGGCTGGAGTAGTTGCACTTGCATCGTATCATGGAAGCTCTGGGTGAGCGTGTGGAAGTGGAGACCATCGCCGGCCATGGCAGCCATTGATCCAGCCAGTCCCAGCACGAGTCGGTGGAACAAGAAGGTGTGGTCACGACACCACCGTGGTTTTCCGATCCCCCTCCATCATCAAAGTAGCAGTCCGCTGGTGGAGAACTCGAACCCTACCGCGGATTGGTCTATCGACGCCGTGGCGGGCAGTAGCCAACAACGGCAGTCGATCCCCTGCTATAGCAATCATTACCCATGATGCGTCCACCACCTGAGGTGGTGCAACCCGGGAAACAACATGGATCCCAGGCATACTCCACGCCGGGCGAGCAGTAGCTAGTACCCTAACAGCAACCGCGAGTCAACGCCACCTGAGCGGGGACTACGGCTTCTGTGCACGATGGACATTTGAGGATGGACCCACCATCACAGTTTGCTGGGTCGAAGCAGACAGAAGGACAGGCGCAAAACCCTGGTGTTGGCTCTGTAGTAGGCGCCGATGCACCCGTAGCAACACAACCTGGGAACCACGCAAGTGGGACCATCAACACCCTTTTTGGCCCAGGATTTTGCGCAACCAGTGAACCAGCAACAGGCTCCCTAGGTGCCCTTATCCGCCGGAATAACGCCGGTGGGAGCTGTAGTCGTCCCGGCGGCGGAAATGACCCAGCCACATGTGTATCCGCCACCGCCACATGGAGGAGCAATGCCGGCGGGGACGACTCCGCAGCCTGCTGTGATAGGACATCCTACAATTAGTGCACTAATGTAGCAGATGAACCCACCACAGGCAGTGACGGGTACCGTGCCAGCTGGAACTATGATACCCACGATGGGCACGCAGCAGACCAGCTACCTGTCCCAGCAGGGGATTGCACCGGCACAAGCAGGGACTGCGGTGCACCACATCCACCACATCTGCACGGCATCCACCACACGGGATGCAATCCTTTGGAGGCGCCGCCCAAGGGGGTGCGACGACTCAGTCTCATGGGGTCCAGCCATTGATGCATCAGGAGCAGCCACATGGAGGCATGACCTTGATGCATCCCTGAGCAACAGTTTCGCTACCATGGCCAACTTTGCAACCGCAGTGGGTGAGCACCATGCAGGTCGGAGTGAGTCAGCAGCCTTTCGTGCCAGGCACACAGCCACCACTACCCCAAGGGACACCGCCACCGCCCCAATACTCCGCCCAAGCCTACCAGCAGCTTCATTCGCCGCAGCTAGTGGAAACAGCCGGTGTGACTCCTCAAGTGCCATCCTCATTCGTGCCAGGCACATATGCGGCAACTTCCGCCGGTATCACAAAGTCACGTGCACCCACCACTGCCGCGGATGATGCGAGGAAAACACCCTGCAAGGACAGCGGCCCATCCCCTCCCACCGGAACCAGCTGCGATCACCAGTACTACTGCGGTCCTCACCACGCAGACGTATTCGATGCCTCCACTAATGGCAACACAGACACAGGGTCCTCCGGCCCCGCAGGGGGCGTCCTTCAGTGCAGATCCACCATGCGAGATATTCCGTGGGCCAGCCTACCACTCTTCCGCCTTCACCTGCTGTGACTGCGTTGACGACTAACCACAGTACCGTACCTCAACTATAGTACATCTGCTCCGAACCTGCAAATCTCCCGTGGTTGGATACCTTCAAGGGCGCCCCAGAGGAGGATCCTTGGATATGGCTGAAGCAATTCACACCCTATGCCAGCATTGGTCCAATCCCACCTGACCTCTGCCTCAAAACTGCGGAATTACACCTCTAAGGAGCTGCGGCCGACAGGTACAATGCCCGTACATCCTTCCCATCCTTTGAGGACTTCGGCAACACCCTCATTGAATGTTCATGTACCTTACAAAAGAGGAGGCCCTGCAGAAGATTGAGAAGGAAGTCATGCGCAAAGACGAGGATGTCCGCAGATTCCTAGACTAGTTCCTCACATGGGGTTCCGTGGCTAAAAACCCGCAAGGAGAAGGCCTTCCGTTGTGGGTTCTCATCCACAACCTGATCCGCGTACTCCCTAACGAGGTCAGCAGCCTTATGATTGCTGATAACTGTTGGCTCTAGTGGGTGTGGAGGTACCCTCAAGGATGCCTAGCTCTTGCTAATACACGCTACCAATGTTTGGGGTAGTCAATGGACACCTGTGGTGAAGAGTGTGGAGCACAAGGATCACGGATGTGAGTGGGCAGAACACGTCGCATTCAGTAGAACTAAATCAAAACAAAATTGTGTTACTTAGCATAGTGAGATTACATCAGATCCTTATAGTCTGTGATCTAAGCTTTCCAACGCATCCAAGAACGCCCAAAACGGAGCAGTAGAGTCCCTACTACGGCCGTCGAAGTAACCCTTGGTGGAGTCGCCCACCTGGTCTTGCACTCTAGGCAACGGGAGGTGCTTCGACGATGACCCGTCGAAGCGCCTTCCCTCGCCCAGAAGTCAAGGAGAAGTTCTTCCTGGTCAAGGAGGTCCTTATGGTCACCTGATTTATGCCCCCGGTGCATTTGGAGGCCATTAGCAATGAACTCAGATCCCTGGCGGTGGAATATCCCGCCACCCATGGCGGGTACCAGATTCCACCCACCCAACACCCGTTTTTTGGGCTAGGCTAACTTTCTGAATACTCACTCAAATTGAGCGAATCAAAGCTCGATCCTGCATGTAAAAATCCAAGGAATCCAAACTGAATGTCAGATCAGGTGTTCGACCACTCCTCAATGGTCGAACCAGGAAGTATACTCAATGGCACTCATGGCAAGAGGCACACCATGTCAACAATCTCCCCCTTGCACTGCAGCCTTGATGCCCTCTCCTTCTAATCTGTAGCATTTTAAACTTCACAGCGCAGACCGAGCTCCATGCAGTTCGCGTCGTGCCTGTCCTTGGACTGTACCTTGGTCATGGAATCGGCGAGCATGCGCTTAGTGCCACAATGTACAATAGCCGCATCTCCCTTCGCCACCAAGTTCCGCGCGTAGTGATGATGGATCTCGATGTGCTTGGTCCTCCTATGCAGCACTGGGTTCTCGGTCAGGCTGATGGTACTCATGTTGTCAACGTTGAGTACCGTCGGCTTCCTTTGCGGCACGCCGATCTCCTTTAGCAGCCGCCTCAGCCACACCGCCTCCTTTGCGGCTTCCGCAAGCGCGATGTACTCCGTTTCGGTGCTGGACAACGCCACGCAGTCCTGCTTCCTACTTGCCCATGAAACTGCCGCACCACCAAGCACAAACACGTACCCCGACGTTGATTTTCTGTCATACATATCACCAGCCCAGTCGGCATCCGAGTAGCCGACCAACTCGAAGGAGTCGTCACGTGCTCCCCCTTTAAACACGAGCCGCGACTATTTTGTCGCCTTGAGATAGCGGAGGATCCGCTTCACCGCTTGCCAATGTAGCGGCCCGGGGTGAGCAAAGTAGCGGCTCACTTGGCCCTCCGCGAAGGCCAGGTCGGACCGCGTCGCCACCATGACGTACATAATGCTCCCCACTGCGGACTGGTATGGCACAACTGCCATCTCCTCCTTCTCCTCGTCCCTGCTCGGGCCTATGCTCGAGCTCAACTCACACGTGGTGGTCATGGGTGTGCTGATGGGGTTGCACTCCTCCATGTTATAGCGGCGGAGCACCTCTAGCACGTACTTTGCATGCTCCATCTCGAGCGTGCGTGCCTTGCGGTCCCTCTTGATGGCGATGTCGAGGTAGTACTCGAGCTCGCCCATGTCGGTCATTTTGAACCTACCGCCCAGCTACCGCTTCAGGTTCACCAACTCCTCCATGTTCGACGACACAAGGATGAGATCATCCACGTAGAGTACCACGATCTGGTGCAACCCTGGCTGCTTCTGCACGTACACGCTGTGATCCGCCTCGCAACGCTTGAAGCCAAGCTCGGCCATGAATGTTGAGAAAGGAGCCGTTCGGCTCAGTTTCAGAACCACAGGAGCAAGTTCCAGGAAACTTCCAAATGTCTGCTCCGATCGTTGATCTATCTTTACCATTGGAAAGATCAGGTGGCAAATTATCTACAGTCCAAGTTTCAGGCCGATCCAACGGTCGGATTGGGAGATATGAATATTCGAAGTTTTAGGGGTCATGGACCGACGATGTCTGGGTGGCCATGGGCGATGGCTCCATGCCTTAGCCTGAGAAAAGAAAAAGGCAAGAGGTCCAGGGTCAAGACCTCATGGGAGAAATATCCAAAAAGGTCCTCGGTCTTAGGATTGCCTTGTCAGAGTGTGCTGACTAGGATAAAGGTACCTCTCCTTACTTTTTAGGTGAGGTGAGATCCTTGTGTGCTAGCCATGGACACATGGCGATTCTCCATGGGTTTGTGGGTGATGTGACCACTATGAGTGTGCCATGAGAGCACGTTCTCTAGCTCTCTAGGTCGTGTGTGACTGGTCAGCCTGATTGTTAGGCTGATTTCCTCCCTTGTGTGAGATTGTGGACTCTAGTGTGTGAGCCTTAGCCTCCATGGCTAAGTGGTGTGGCTTGTGAGAGGGCTGACTTGCCCAAGCTCTAGCTCTATATTTACTCCATCATTTTGAGTGATTAAACAACCATTCTTCAGCACAAGTGATTCCCTTTCAGTCCCACATGCTCGCTGCTCCAAGGCTCCCTCTCTCCTCAAGTTCCAACATTTGGTATCAGAGCCAGATTCTGCCAGATTCAGCCAGCACAGGCCGTCACTTTGAGAGTGACGGGTTAGGGTCAAACCTTGATCCAATTTGACAATTGACCACAGGATCTTCACCTTCGCAAGACAAGCTTTCCAACGAGCCCAAGATTGCGAAGATCCAACGATTGGATTGAGAGTTATGCTCAAAACGAGGTCAGCCAGGACTACACTCTTCTCTATGAGTAAGACTGTCGCCTTGTGATGATCATAACTCTCTCGGAACTTTGTCAAATTTAAAAAGTGGCACATTCGAATTGTAGTATTTTTTGTAAGCTTTCCATTGATGCAAAAATAATTGCATTCTATGTATTCGTTTGGGAGAAACGCCGTTTACAAGCTGGCTGGTCTGAGTTGGACTAGGAGCAGAAGCACACCCTGTTTTCAAGAGGGCATATCTTTCAACATCCCCTGTTGATGACCCTGTTTTATGGGTCGATCTGAAATATTTTGAGCTGAAGTTTCCAGTGGTGGGCTCGGTTTTTCCAAATACCCAGTCTGCTAGCACTTACAGTCCATTTTGTGTCAGACAGATTTCTGGCAGATGCAGCAGCAGAAGCAGGGGTAGCGCCGCCACCCAAGGCCAGCGTTGAGCATCACCAAAGCTCAAAATGGCAGCAGCAGGCGTGGTAACAGCAGCCCAGCCCTTGGAGAGGCTGGAAGGACGCGCCAACTTCATGTTTTGGAAGATCCGTACCCACCTCCTTTTCGAGGAGAGGGGCTTGTGGGAGGTGGTGAGCGGCGACGAGCGCGCTCCGCCTCCACAGGCAAGAGGCATCACCGCAGCTGAGGTGGTGGCGGGGAAGACGCCGCATAAAGGTGCAGCAGATGCAAGCTCATCTACAACTGCAGCGGCGGCGTATGAGGAGTGGAAGAAGAAGAACAGGCAGGACTACAGGTTGCTTGTCAACACCATCTCCAACCCGCATCTTCAGTACGTGAGTGACAAGGCTACTGCCAAGGAGGGGTGGGACACGTTGTGCAAGAAGTATGAGAGCAAGGATCCTGCATTCCTCATGCTTTTGGAGGAAAAGATGATGGCGCTGAAAATGCAGGGTGGTGAAGGGATGGAGGCGTACCTGGACAGGGCAAAGGAGCAGGCGAAAACAACTGAGAGCGGCCGGGAACCCTGTGGAAGAGACGCGCTTCATCCTCCTCTTGCTGAGGGGACTCCCAACCAGCTACGACACGGTGTGAGAGACGCTGGAGTGCCAGCCAACTCTCACCTCGACTTCATCTGCACACACCTGGTGTAGGTGGAATTGCGTCACAATGCAGCAAAGCGCAGTGGCGGCGGCAGCAGTGAAGCAGCTTTTGTGGCCACGAGCTCTCGCAACCAGCAGCAGCAGCAACAGTCTGGGCAGCAGAGAGGCAAAAAGAAAGGCAAATGCCACTACTGCCAGAAAGAGGGACACTACAAAAAGGAGTGTTTCATGTTCAAGAGGGACCAGAAGGAGCAGCAGCAGCAGCAGCAGCAGTAGCAGCAGTCATCGCAACAGCAGCAGCAAAAGCAGCAGCAGCAGCAGCAGTAGCAGTCACAGCAGCGTCAGCAGTAGCAGCAGCAGCAAAACCAGGCTGGTGTGCACCACTTTGGCAACATGAATGTGGCCGAGGTGCGCCACCGTCTCTTCATGGCGAAGTCTGACATGTCGCTGGTGGAGAAGGCGGATCTCGCATGGTACAAGGACTCAGGGTGTACCAAGATCCTCGCACATCACAAGGAGTGGTTTACGCAGCTGCTGTCCATCCCTCCCCGTCCTATCGCTATGGGTGATGATCGAGTGGTGTATGCTGAGGGGATTGGGATTGTGGATATGTGGTTGGAGACCCCACGTGGCATTGAAGTGGGAGTGTTCCATGGCGTGCTGTATGTACCTGATGCTGCATTCAACCTCCTCTCAGTCTCCTCTCTTATAAACACAGGACTGCGCGTCGTCTTCGATGATGACTATGGCTACATCCTCAACAAGGATACAGGAGAGGAGTTGGCCAGGTCGGTGAAGGAGGGCGACATGTACCGCCTGCTGGGGGCGACCAAGATCCCGCATGAGCAGAGTCTTGCAGCAGTGGTGCAGGCGACAGATGGCGAGATCTGGCATGCGCGCTACGGCCACATTGGCATACGAGCCTTGCAGCAGCTTCAAGCAAAGCAGATGGTGCGTGACCTGCCTACCATCTCTAACTTTGAGCAGCAGTTGTGCATCGACTGTTTGGAGGGGAAGCAGTACCGGGAGGCGTTCTCTAGAGCAGGGGATCGTGCAAAAGAGGTGTTGGAGCTGGTCCACACGGACTTGTGTGGACCGATGCAGACCCAGAGTTTTGGAGGCTCTAGGTATTTCTTGACCTTCATTGATGATTTCAGCCGTTATACTGCTATGTACTTCCTTCCTTCCAAGGACCAGTGCTTTGACAGGTTCAAGGAGTTCAAGGCCATGCTGGAGAACCAGACTGGCAAGAAGATCAAAGCGCTGCGCAGCGATCGCGGTGGAGAGTACCTGAGCAAGGAGTTCCAGGACTACCTCGCAGCAACTGGCATCAAGGCACAGTGTACCGCGTCGTACTCACCGCAGCAGAACGGTGTAGCAGAACGCGCCAACCGTACCATTGTGGAGTCGGCGCGCTCCATGTTACACGCGGATCGGCTGACCTACGACTTCTGGGCTGAAGCCGTGAGCACTACGGTCTACATCAAGAATCGCAGTCCAACTAAGGCGCTGGAGCAGATGACACCGTACGAGGCATGGTTCGGCAAGAAACCGAGCGAGGGTCATCTCCGAGCATTTGGCAGCCTGGCGCACATGCACGTACCCAAGGAGAAGCGGTAGAAATGGGACGCAAAGAGTGCGTAGATGCTGATGATTGGTTATGACGTGGCAAGCAAGGCCTATTGCCTCTACGAGAGGCATACAGGCCACGTCATCATCTCCAGGGATGTCGTCTTCAACGAGAGCAACGTCATCGGCACCAACATTGTCTGTGAAGAGGCAGCAGAACCAGCAGCTGACGAGACTGTGGGAGCAAAAATCCTTCCTGACCCAGTCTCTCCCGATCATTCCTCTACTGTGACTGTGGGAGAATCACTTGTTGGGAAAGGAGCTGTCCGGCTCAGTTTCAGGTCCACAGGAGAAAGTTACAGGAAACATCCAGATGCCTGCTCTGATCGTCAATCTACCTTCTTCATTGGAAAGATCAGGTGGAAAATTATCTACAGTCAAAGTTTCAGGCCGATCCAACGGTCGGATTGGGAGATATGAGTTTTTGAAGTTTCAGGGGTCATGGACCGCCGATGTCTGGGTGGCCATGGGTGATGGCTCCATGCCTTAGCCTGAGAAGAGAAAAAGGCAAGAGGTCCAGGGTCAAGACCTGGTGGAAGAAATATCCAAAAGGTCCTTGGTCTTAGGATTGCCTTGTCAGAGTGTGCTGACTAGGATAAAGATACTCTCCTTACTTTTTAGGTGAGGTGAGATCCTTGTGTGCTAGCCATGGACACATGGCGATTCTCCATGGGTTTGTGGGTGATGTGACCACTAGGAGTGTGCCATGAGAGCATTCTCTAGCTCTTTAGGTCGTGTGTGACTGGTCAGCCTAATTGTTAGACTGATTTCCTCCCTTGTGTGAGATTGTGGACTCTACTGTGTGAGCCTTAGCCTCCATGGCTAAGTGGTGTGGCTTGTGAGAGGGCTGACTTGCCCAAGCTCTAGCTCTATATGTACTCCATCATTTTGAGTGATTCAATAACCATTCTTCAGCACAACGGATGCCCTTTCAGTCCCACATGCTCGCTGCTCGAAGACTCCTTGTCTCCCCCAGATCCAACATTTGGTATCAGAGCCACATTCTGCCAGATTCAGCCAGCACAGGCCGTCAGTTTGAGAGTGACGGTTTAGCGTCAAAACTCGACTAAATTTAACAATCGAACACTGGATCTTAAAGTTCGTGAGACAAGCGTTCTAACGAGCCTAAGATCGCGACGATCCAACGGTCGGATTGAGAGTTATGCTCAAAACAAGGTCGGCTAGGGCTACACTCTTCTCTATGAGTAAGACTGTCGCCTTCTGATGACCATAACTCTCTGGTTTCTTTGTCACATTTAAAAAGTGGCACATGCGAATTGTATTATTTTTCCTAAGCTTTCTATTGGTGCAAAAATATTTGCATTCCATCGATTTGTTCGGGAGAAACGCCGTTTACAAGCTGGCTGGTCTGAGTTGGAGTAGGAGCAGAAGCACACCCTGTTTTCAAGAGGGCATATCTTTCAAAATTCCCTATTGATGGCCTTGTTTTATGGGTCGATCGGAAAGGTTTTGAGCTGAATTTTCTAGTGGTGGGCTCCGTTTCTCCAAATTCCCAGACTGCTGGCATCTACAGTCCATTTTCCGTCAGACAGATTTCTCGCAGAAGCAACAGCAGAAGCAGGGATACCGCCCCCACCCAAGGGCAGCGTTGAGCATCACCAAAGCTCAAAATGGCAGCAGCAAACGTGGTAACAGCAGCCCAGCCCTTGGAGAGGCTGGAAGGACGCGCCAACTTCACGTTTTGGAAGATCCGTACCCGCCTCCTTTTGGAGGAGAGGGACTTATGGGAGGTGGTGAGCGGCGACGAGCGCGCTCCGCCTCCACAGGCAAAAGGAATCACCGCAGGTGAGGTGGTGGCGGGGAAGACGCCGCAGAAAGGTGCAGCAGATGCGAGTTCATCTACAACTACAGCGGTGGCGTATGAGGAGTGGAAGAAGAAGGACAGGCAGGCCTACAGATTGCTTGTCAACACCATCTCCGACCCGCATCTTCAGTACGTGAGTGACAAGGCTACTGCAAAGGAGGGGTGGGACACGTTGTGCAAGAAGTATGAGAGCAAGGATCCTGCATTCCTCATGCTTTTGGAGGAAAAGATGATGGCACTGAAAATGCAGGGTGGTGAAGGGATGGAGGCGTACCTGGACAGGGCAAAGGAGCTGGTGAAGCAGCTCAGAGCGGCCGGCAACCCTGTGGAAGAGACGCGCTTCATCCTCCTCTTGCTGAGGGGACTCGCAACCAGCTATGACACGGTGCGAGAGACGCTGGAGTGCCAGCCAACCCTCGACCTCGACTTCATCTGCACACACCTGGTGTAGGTGGAATTGCGTCGCAATGCAGCAAAGCGCAATTGCGGCGGTAGCAGTGAAGCAGCTTTTGTGGCCACGAGCTCTCGCAACCAGCAGTAGCTGCAGCTATCTGGGTAGCAGAGAGGCAGAAAGAAAGGCAAATGCCACTACTGCCAGAAAGAGGGACACTACAAAAAGGAGTGTTTCAAGCTCAAGAGGGACCAGAAGGAGCAGCAGCAGCAGCAGTCATCGCAGCAGCAGCAAAAGCAGGAGCAGCAGCAGCAGTAGTCACAACAGCGTCAGCAGCAGCAGCAGCAGCAGCAGCAAAACCAGGCTGGTGTACGCCACTTTGGCAACATAAATGTGGCCAAGGAGGTGCCCGACCGTCTCTGCATGGCGAAGTCTGACATGTCGCAGGTGGAGAAGGCGGATCTCGCATGGTACAAGGACTCAGGGTGTACCAAGACCCTCACACATCACAAGGAGTGGTGTACGCAGCTGCTGTCCATCCCTCCCCGTCCTATCACTATGGGTGATGATCGGGTGGTGTATGCTAAGGGGATTGGGATTGTGGAGATGTGGATGGAGACACCACGTGGCATTGAAGTGGGAGTGTTCCATGGCGTGCTGTATGTACCTGATGCTGCATTCAACCTCCTCTCAGTCTCCTCTCTTATAAACACAGGACTGTGCGTCGTCTTCGATGATGACTATGGCTACATACTCAACAAGGATACAGGAGAGGAGTTGGCCAGGTCGGTGAAGGAGGGCGACATGTACCGCCTGCTGGAGGGGACCAAGATCCTGCGTGAGCAGAGTCTTGCAGCAGTGGTGCAGGCGACAGATGGCGAGATCTGGCATGCGCGCTATGGCCACATCGGCATGCGCGCCTTGCAGCAGCTTCAAGCAAAGCAGATGGTGCGTGACCTGCCTACCATCTCTAACTTTGATCAGCAGTTGTGCATCGGCTGTTTGGAGGGGAAGCAGCACCGGGAGGCATTCTCTGGAGCAGGGGAGCGTGCGAAAGAGGTGTTGGAGCTGGTCCACACGGACTTGTGCGGACAGATGCAGACCCAGAGCTTCGGAGGCTCTAGGTATTTCCTGACCTTCATTGATGATTTCAGCCGTTACACTGCTGTGTACTTTCTTCCTTCCAAGGACCAGTGCTTTGACAGGTTCAAGGAGTTCAAGGCCATGGTGGAGAACCAGACTGGCAAGAAGATCAAGGCATTGCGCAACGATCGCGGTAGAGAGTACCTAAGCAAGGAGTTCCAGGACTACCTCGCAGCAGCTGGCATGAAGGCGCAACGTACCGCACCGTACTCGCCGTAGCAGAATGGTGTAGCAGAACGCGCCAACCGTACCATTGTGGAGTCGGCGCGCTCCATGCTGCACGCGGCTCGGCTGACCTACGGCTTCTGGGCTAAAGCCGTGAGCACTGCAGTCTACATCAAGAACCGCTGTCCAACTAAGGCGCTAGAGCAGATGACGCCGTACGAGGCGTGGTTCGGCAAGAAACCGAGCGTGGGTCATCTCCGAGCATTTGGCAGCCTGGCGTACATGCACGTGCCCAAGGAGAAGCGACAAAAATGGGACGCAAAGAGTGCGCAGATGCTGATGATTGGCTACGACGTGGCAAGCAAAGCCTATCGCCTCTACGAGAGGGATACAGGCCACGTCATCATCTCGAGGGATGTCGTCTTCAACGAGAGCAACGTCATCAGCACCAACATTATCTGTGAAGAGGCAGCAGAACCAGCAGCTGACGAGACAGTGTAAGCATAAATCCTTCCTGACCCAGTCTCTCCTGATCCTTCCTCTGCTGTGACAGTGGGAGAATCACTCTACTCTCCCATGTCTGATGCAGCAGATACAGCAGCCTCATCGGCAGAAGCAGAGGAGGGAGATATAGCACCACCAGCAGCAGCAGTTGTGCCAGCAGCACCGTGCCAGCCGCCCGCTAACGCTCGAGCACCAGGTCGCAGGTACCCTCTTAGGGTGCGTTACAAGCCCGGTGAGCGCGGCCATTTCTGGATGCTGCGGAAACCAGAACAAATGAACGTCGCAGTTGGAGCAGATTCAGATGAGCCAATGTCATACAAGGAGGCCATGGCTACACCGGATGCAGCAGATTGGGTGCAAGCCGTGCAGCAGGAGATACAGTCGCAGCTGGACAACGGCAGGTGGGAGCTGACTGAGCGTCCACCTGGACGTAAGGTGATCAAGTGCAAGTGGGTGTTCAAGAAGAAGCGGGGAGCAGATGGTAACCTGGAAAAGTACAAGGCGAGGCTGGTCGCCAAGGACTACTCGCAGCAGGAGGGCATCGACTACACAGAAACTTTTGCCCTTGTTGCAAAGTTTGCCTCTGTGCGCACGCTCCTCTCTTATGCAGCAGTTGAGGATTTCGAGGTTCACCACATGGATGTCAAGACGGCATTCTTGAATGGTGACTTGGAGGAGGAGATCTACATGGAGCAGCCGGAGGGGTTCGTCATGGATGGCCAGGAGCACCTGGTTTGCAAGCTGCAGAAGTCGCTGTANAGGAGATTCAGTCGCAGCTGGACAATGGCACGTGGGAGCTGACTGAGCGTCCACCTGGACGTAAGGTGATCAAGTGCAAGTGGGTGTTCAAGAAGAAGCGGGGAGCAGATGGTAACCTGGAAAAGTACAAGGCGAGGCTGGTCGCCAAGGACTACTCGCAGCAGGAGGGCATCGACTACACAGAAACTTTTGCCCTTGTTGCAAAGTTTGCCTCTGTGCGCACGCTCCTCTCTTATGCAGCAGTTGAGGATTTCGAGGTTCACCACATGGATGTCAAGACGGCATTCTTGAATGGTGACTTGGAGGAGGACCCCTCCGGCTGCTCCATGTAGATACATGGAGCAGCCGGAGGGGTTCGTCATGGATGGCCAGGAGCACTTGGTTTGTAAGCTGTAGAAGTCGCTGTTCGGCCTCAAGCAAGCGTCGCGTGCTTGGAACCAGAAGTTGGATGCGGCGTTGCAGTGCATGGGGTTTGAGCGAAGCGAGTGTGACTACCGCGTGTATCACTGGCAGCATGAGCATGAGATCCTCATCATCATTGTCTATGTGGATGACATGCTCCTCCTTTCCAACAGCATGTCTGCACTGCAGGAGTTCAAGGAGGTCATGCAGGAGCGCTTCCAAATGTCTGATCTCGGGGAGGCATCATACTTCCTCGGCATCCAGATCACGCGTGACCGCAAATCACGCTCTCTCTCGCTACAGCAGAGTCGCTACATCAAGGACGTCCTGCAGCGGTTCGGCATGGTAGAGGCCAAACCCATCGGCATGCCACTGGAGACGCGGCAGTACCTCGTGAGCTTCAGTGGAGAAGCAGATGCAGTTGAGCGGCAGAAGTACCAGAGCGCCGTCGGCAGTCTTATGGACCTGATGGTGGAAACCAGGCCGGACCTCGCACAGGCTGTGAGCGCTGTGAGCCTGCACATGGCTAATCCCGGACCGGAGCACCAAAAGGCAGTGAAGCGGATCTTCCGCTACCTTCCAGGAACCATCAAGGTGGGCATCACCTACAACAGCATCGATAACAGCATCATCAGCTACACAGATGCAGATTGGGCTTCAAATCCTGAGACCCGCAAGTCCATCTCTTGGCATGTGTTTCTCATGAATGGAGGTGCCATCAGCTGGTGCAGCAAGCGACAGGTGGTCGTGGCCACCTCGAGCACAGAAGCTGAGTACGTCTCTCTCAGCTTTGGAGCCAAGGAAGCAGTTTGGCTCCAGCGTCTCATGGCGGAGATGAGTTGGAGTGTAGCAGTTCCAGTTCCTGTGCGCGTCGACAACCAGAGCACAATCGCACTCGCCAAGAATCCTAAGCACCATGCACGCACCAAGCACATTGACATCGCATATCACTTCACCAGGCACATGGTGTAGGAGGGTGCTATCAAGCTGGAGTTTACTCCAACCAGCAGGCAGCTCGCTGATTTCTACACTAAGCCAGTGACCCGTGAGAAGCAGCAGTTCTGCATGAAGGCATGTGGACTCAGCCCACTCTGACTGCGGCAAAGTGGGAGATTGTTGGGAAAGGAGCCGTCCGGCTCAGTTTCAGGTTTTTTGGAGCAAGTTCCGGGAAACTTCCAGATGCCTGCTCCGATTGTCGATCCGTCCTCATCATTGGAAAGATCAGGTGGCAAATTATCTACAGTCCAGGTTTCAGGCCGATCCAACGGTCGGATTGGGAGATATGAATTTTCGAAGTTTCAGGGGTCATGGACCGCCGATGTCTGGGTGGCCATGGACGATGGCTCCATGCCTTAGCCTGAGAAAAGAAAAAGGCAAGAGGTCCAGGGTCAAGACCTGATGGGAGAAATATCCAGAAGGTCCTTGGTCTTAGGATTGCCTTGTCAGAGTGTGCTGACTAGGATAAAGATACCTCTCCTTACTTTTTAGGTGAGGTGAGATCCTTGTGTACTAGCCATGGATACATGGCAATTCTCCATGGGGTTGTGGGTGATGTGACCACTAGGAGTGTACCATGAGAGCATTCTCTAGCTCTCTAGGTCGTGTGTGACTGGTCAGCCTCATTGTTAGACTGATTTCCTCCCTTGTGTGAGATTGTGGACTCTAGTGTGTGAGCCTTAGCCTCCATGGCTAAGTGGTGTGGCTTGTGAGAGGGCTGACTTGCCCAAGCTCTAGCTTTATATGTACTCCATCGTTTTGAGTGATTCAACAACCATTCTTCAGCACAACTGATGCCCTTTCAGTCCAACATGCTCGCTGCTCCAAGACTCCTTGTCTCATCCAGATCCAACATCACTCTACTCTCCCATGTCTGATATAGCAGATACAGCAGCCACACCGGTAGAAGTAGAGGAGGGAGATGTAGGACCACCAGCAGCAGCAGTTGTGCCAGCAGCACCGCGGCAGCCGCACGCTAACGCTCCAGCACCAGGTCGCAGGTACCCTCTTAGGGTGCGTTACAAGCCCGGTGAGCACGGCCATTTCTGGATGCTGCAGAAACCAGAACAGATGAACGTCGCAGTTGCAGCAGATTCAGATGAACCAACATCATACAAGGAGGCCATGGCTGCACCGGATGCAGCAGATTGGGCGCAAGCCGTGCAGCAGGAGATACAGTCGCAGCTGGACAACGGCACGTGGGAGCTGACTGAGCGTCCACCTGGAAGTAAGGTGATCAAGTGCAAGTGGATGTTCAAGAAGAAGCAAGAAGCAGATGGTAACGTGGAAAAGTACAAGGCGAGGCTGGTCGCCAAGGGCTACTCGCAGCAGGAGGGTATCGACTACACAGAAACGTTTGCCCCTGTTGCAAAGTTTGCCTCTGTGTGCACGCTCCTCTCTTATGCAGCAGCTGAGGACTTCGAGGTTCACCACATAGATGTCAAGACGGTATTCTTGAATGGTGACTTGGAGGACGAGATCTACATGGAGTAGCCGGAGGGGTTCGTCATGGATGGGCAGGAGCACTTGGTTTGCAAGCTGCAAAAGACGCTGTACGGCCTCAAGCAAGCGTCGCGTGCTTGGAACCAAAAGTTGGATGCGGCGTTGCAGTGCATGGGGTTTGAGCGCAGCGAGTGTGACTATAGCGTGTATCGCTGGCAGCATGAGCATGAGATCCTCATCATCATTATCTATGTGGATGACATGCTCCTCCTTTCNAAGTTGGATGCGGCGTTGCAGTGCATGGGGTTTGAGCGCAGCGAGTGTGACTATAGCGTGTATCGCTGGCAGCATGAGCATGAGATCCTCATCATCATTGTCTATGTGGATGACATGCTCCTCCTTTCCAAAAGCATGTCTGTACTATAGGAGTTAAGGAGGCCATGCAGGAGCGCTTCCAGATGTCTGATCTCGGGGAGGCGTCATACTTCCTTGGCATCCAGATCACGCGTGACCGCAAATCACGCTCTCTCTCGCTACAGCAGAGTTGCTACATCAAGGACGTCCTGCAGCGGTTCGGCATGGCAGAGGCCAAACCCATTGGCACGCCGCTGGAGACGCAGCAGTACCTCGTGAGCTTCAGTGGAGAAGCAGATGCAGTTGAGTGGCAGAAGTACCAGAGCGTCGTCGACAGTCTTATGTACCTGATGGTGGCAACCAGGCCGGACCTCGCACAGGCTGTGAGCGCTGTGAGCCAGCACATGGTTTATCCCGGACCGGAGCACCAGAAGGCAGTGAAGCGGATCTTCCGCTACCTTGCTGGAACCATCAACGTCGGCATCACCTACAACGGCAACGACAACAGCATCATCGGCTACACAGATGCAGATTGGGCTTCAAATCCTGAGACTCGCAAGTCCATCTCTGGACATGTGTTTCTCATGAATGAAGGTGCCATCAGCTGGTACAGTAACCGACAGGTGGTCGTGGCCACCTCGAGTACAGAAGCTGAGTACGTCTCTCTCAGCTTTGGAGCCAAGGAAGACGGTTGGACTCCAGCGTCTCATGGCGGATATGAGTGGGAGTGTAGCAGTTCTAGTTCCTGTGCGCATCGACAACCAGAGCGCAATCGCACTCGCCAAGAATCCTGAGCACCATGCACGCACCAAGCACATTGACATCACATATCACTTCATTAGGCACATGGTGCAGGAGGGTGCTATCAAGCTGGAGTTTACTCCAACCAACAGGCAGGTCGCTGATTTCTGCACCAAGCCAGTGACCCGTGAGAAGCAGCAGTTCTGCATGAAGGCATTTGGACTCAGCCCACTCTGAGTGCGGCAAAGTGGGAAATTGTTGGGAAAGGAGCCGTCCGGCTCAGTTTCAGGTCCACAGGAGCAAATTCCAGGAAACGTCCAGATGCCTGCTCCGATCGTCGATCTGTCTTTACCATTGGAAAGATAAGGTGGCAAATTATCTACGGTCCAACTTTCAGGCCGATCCGACGGTCGTATTGGGAGATATGAAATATCGAGCTTTCAGCGGTCATGGACCGCCGATGTCTGGGTGGCCATGGGCAATGGCTCCATGCCTTAGCCTGAGAAAAGAAAAAGGCAAGAGGTCCAGGGTCAAGACCTGATGGGAGAAATATCCAAAAAGGTCCTTGGTCTTAGGATTGCCTTGTCAGAGTGTGCTGACTCGGATAAAGGTACCTCTCCTTACTTTTTAGGTGAGGTGAGATACTTGTGTGCTAGCCATGGACACATGGCGATTCTCCATGGGTTTGTGGGTGATGTGACCACTAGGAGTGTGCCATAAGAGCACATTTTCTAGCTCTCTAGGTCGTGTGTGACTGGTCAGCCCGATTGTTAGGCTGATTTCCTCCCTTGTGTGAGATTGTGGACTCTAGTGTGTGAGCCTTAGACTCCATGGCTAAGTGGTGTGGCTTGTGAGAGAGCTGACTTGCCCAACCTCTAGTTCTATATGTACTTCATCATTTGAGTGATTAAACAACCATTCTTCAGCACAAGTGATGCCCTTTCAGTCCCACATGCTCGCTGCTCCAAGGCTCCCTCTCTCCTCAAGTTCTAACAATGAAGCCGTCCATTTTCAGGTACCACATGAGTGGCGCTTGCTTCAGCCCATAGAGCGCCTTGCGAAGCCGGCACACCTTCCCCGGCGGCGCGTCCACCCCCTCCGGCACCTCCATGTAGACCTCCTTGTCTAGGTCACCATTCAGGAACGCAGTTTTCACGTCCATTTGGTGGACTTCGTAGTCGCGTAATGCCGTCAGCGAGAGGATTGAGCGAATGGAGGCGAACTTGGCCACCGGCGCGAAGGTTTCATCGTAGTGTTCACCGTTTCGCTGGGCGTACCCCTTCGCGACCAGCCGCGCCTTGTACCGCTCCACCTTCCCCTCCTTGGTGAGCCTCTTCTTGAAGATCCACTTGGAGCCGATGATTTTTACGCCCTCCGGCCTGTCAATTAGCGGCCAAGTGCCGTTCTCTTCATGGGAGGCGAGCTCTGATTTTATGGCTCCCTCCCACTCAGCCCCATCCTTCCGCTGCAACGCCTCCTTGACGGTCTCGGACTCCTCTTGCGGAAAGAACGCTCGAGCGAGCCCAGTCCAGATGCCCTCTGCGGCATCGTACCTCTTTGCCATCCTCCCTGCGCATCCGCTTCTCCGGGGCTGCCGCTGCTGCTACCGTTGCTACTGCTGCTGCTGCCCCCCCCCCGCGGTACCACTCACACCACTAGCCTGCTCCCCCTCTCTCGGGGACCGTGGAGATGCGAGCTCACTCCCCACCTCCTCGTTCGGCTCCACTGCTGCCGGCGCTTCGGACTCATTGTCCGACTCGGCTGAATGGAAATCAGCCGCTCCAACATTGCCCGGATGGTTCTCGCCGGTTGGAGGCGACAAGACGTCACCCTCTTTTGCGTCCCCCGGCGTCTCCCCCTCAAGGAGTGGCAGCCACTCCCCACGCTTGGAGAGACCTGCGTCCTTGTCTGTCCAACGGCTGGCCTCGTCGAACGTGACGTCGTGACTCTTCACGATCTGCTGTCTCCGCAGGTCGAAGAGCCGGTATGCCTTGCTCCTGCTCTCGTACCTGACGAAGATGCACTGGCGAGTTCGCGGGTCCAGCTTGCCCCACCCCTCCTGTGCCTGCACAACAGCATGTGCAACACAACAAAACGTACGGAGGTGTGCCACAGTTGGCTTCCTCCCGCTCCACACTTCTTGTGGCGTCTTCCACACCTTGGACTCCGCGTCTTTTGGCGGCTTCCTCGGCGTCAGGTTCATGATGTACGCCGCTGTCCGTGCCGCCTCGTCCCAGTACCGCAACGCGAGGCCGGCGTCACTCAAGATGGACCGGACCATGTTGAGGATGGTGCGGTTCGCCCTCTGGGTGACGCCATTCTGCTGCGGAGAGTTTGGCATAGTTTTCTGCCACGTGATCCCCTTGCTCTTCATCCATGCCGAGCAGCCCTCGTACTCGCCACCGTTGTCGCTCCGGAACGCCTTCACCTTCAACTCCGTTTGCCGCTCCACTGCCGCCACAAACTCCTGCATACAAGTCAGGACATCACTCTTCCTCTTGATGATGTAGAGGTAGAGCTTGCGGCTGTGGTCGTCGATGAAGGTGACGAAGTAGCGAGCGCCCCTGATGGAGCTCTCGAATGGTCCGCACACGTCAGTGTGCACCACCTCCAACTTCGCCGACGCTCGCGTCCCTTTGCCATTAAACGGCTGCCGTGTCGCCTTGCCGACCACGCACGGCTCGCATACGGCATTCTTGGCTGCGTCGAGGCTCTTGACCTCAAGACCCCGCACCACTTCCTTCTTTGCCATGTCCCTCACCATTGAGGGAGCGATATGGCACAGACGGCGATGCCACAGGTCCACGTCCCCTTCATCCTTCGTCGCGAGGTGAGCGGCATTGGTCCTCACCACATCGGCAAGAATCTTGGTACGGAGAAGATACAATTCCTCGTCCCTCTTGCCACGTGCAATCACCTCGCCGTCCCCCTCCTTCCGGATGATAGCAACCTTGTTGAAGAGCACCTCGAGCCCCTTGTCGGTAAGGCGGCTCACTAACAGCAGGTTTGGCCCAAAGTTGGGCATGTGGAGCACGTCGTAGATGGTGCACGGAATGACTTTACCGTTCGCCACCGACTCAATGCGAACATTGCCTTCGCTTGCGGCCAACTCTGTTTTGCCGTTGGCCACTGTCATGCACCGCTCGGTGGCGCCGTATGTGACGAACGCCGCCCGGTTGCATTGTGTGTTGCGGCCTCATCCGGAGTCGATTACCGTGACTTCCGGATCTGTCAAGTCTGTAGATTCCCTGGCTATCATGGCTTGGGTGTCCTTCCCCCCGCCCTTCCCTCACTGGTCCGACTTCTTGTTGGGGCAGTCGTGTTCGTAGTGGCCCTGTTTGCCACAATTGTAGCACTCCCCCTTGTTGTCACCTCTCTTGGTGCCCTGCTTGGCACCCTTCCCGTTCTTGCCTCCTCCTCCACCTTGAGGGCGGACGGCATAGGCGGAAGTTGATGTCGCCCCACTCTCTCTCCCATTCGTTGCGGATGTACTCAGCCACCTTCGAGTACTTCAGCTCATCGGCGGACCAGCCGCCTACGACGTTGATCATGGGACTCCAACTGTCCGGCAAGGCCAGGAGGAGGATTATGGCTTGCAGCTGAGGGTCGACCTTCCATCTGGTGGCTACGCACTCGGCAGTAAAGGACTCGATCTGCTGCAGGATATCCATGATGTCGTCGCCTTCGTTAGCTCGGAGGGTGACGAGCCTCTTGAAGACGAAGAGCTGGTTAGCAAGGTTGGTGGACTGGTAGATGGTGCAGAGTTTCTTCCAGGCCCCCACGGCCTTAGTGCATCCTTGAATGAGGGAGCGCTGCGTCGGAGCAAGCGCATGCACCAACAAAGCAAGCGCCTTCTTGTTGCGCTTCTTGTACGCTTCCACTTCCTTCAGCGTCGCGGTATCCGGAGGGGCAGTTTCTTCACCCTTGACCAGCTCAAACAGGCCCTTGTCATCGCGGAAGACCTCAAACTCCCACCTCCAAAGGTGGAAACCAAGTCCGTCAAACTTGGAGACGCCGATACTCTCCTGCTCGGTCGATGCCATGGCGCGCGGCAAAAGCGTGAACGTTGTAGAGCTAGGGTCCCTCTAGGCACGTGGGCCCATAACCCTTTGTTGGCTCTAGTGGGTGTGGAGGCACCCTCAAGGATGCCTAGCTCTTGCTGATACACGCTACCAATGTTTGGGGCAGTGAATGGACACCTTTGGTGAAGAGTGTGGAGCACAAGGATCACGGATGTGAGTGGGCAGAACACGTTGCATTCAGTAGAACTGAATCAAAACACGATTTTGTTACTTAGCATAGTGAGATTAATAAGATCCTTATAGCTTGTGAGCTAAGCTTTCCAACGCATCCAAGAACGCCCAAAACAGAGCAGTAGAGCCCCTGCTACGGCCGTCGAAGTAACCCTTGGTGGAGCCGCCCACCTGGTCTTGCACTCTAGGCAACGGGAGGCGCTTCGACGATGACCCGTCGAAGCGCCTTTCCTCACCCAGAAGTCAAGGAGAAGTTCATCCTGGTCAAGGAGGTCCTTATGGTCACCTCATTCATGCCCCGGGTGCATTTGGAGGCCATTAGGAATGAACTCGGATCCCTGG
>SZWC01002991.1:114708-128848 GCA_023375785.1 Penium margaritaceum | reverse complement strand
GACAAGGCAATCCTAAGACCAAGGACCTTTTTGGATATTTCTCCCATCAGGTCTTGACCCTGGACCTCTTGCCTTTTTCTTTTCTCAGACTAAGGCATGGAGCCATCGCCCATGGCCACCCAGACATCGGCGGTCCATGACCCCTGAAACTTCGAAAATTCATATCTCCCAATCCGACCGTTGGATCGGCCTGAAACTTGGAGTGTAGATAATTTGCCACCTGATTTTTCTAATGGTGAAGACGGATCGACGATCGGAGCAGGCATCTGGAAGTTTCCTGGAACTTGCTCCTGTGGACCTGAAACTGAGCCGGACGGCTCCAACAACGGGTATCTGCCTCGTGGCCCACTCAATCCTCACGGAACACTCCTGCGTCCGAGAAGACGCTGGCCGCGCGCCATGCACGTGGGCCCCCGCTCCGTTGATCCCCGGTCCACTAACGCCCGCTATAGTCCACGTGGCATGGTGTTACGTCTGGGTATGCGGCCGCAAATTCATGGCCATTGTGGACACCGGCGCCACGCATACACCATCGCGTTGTGGATGGTCCGTACCCTGAACATCCATCACCTCCTCGAACCCACCTGACTTTGCTTCTTCATTTCCACTGGTGCCATTGATGCACTCATCGGCCAAATCACGGCTCTTCCCTTGCAAGTAGCCAACGTTCATGCACCACACAAAGTCCAGGTTTGCAACGTACGCACCTATGACATGCTCTTGGCAGCAGATTGGCTCATGCCGCGTCAAGCAGATATATTGCTCGGCTGGCATCCTCAGCCTCATTTCAGCTTCTGGCATTTGTTCATTCACTCCACTTTACACTTCACCTTGTCCGCTCACTGTCTCTCCCCCATGGTCCTTACTCCACCCGCTACTAGCACTCAGCTTATTCACCGTGTCACGAGAAGCTCTGGAGTGAGCTGGAGCATAGCCTCCACGATAGCTCGTCCCTCAATACGGGGTCCGCGCCTCTGAACAAGGGGGGTGGTAGCACCACAAGACGTCATATCCGGCGACAGTCCACGGGCCAGGCCACACCTCCAGCTGGCATAGGTTGCTCCGTGTTTCCTGCAACAGCGGCACCACCAGCCAGCATCTTCCATCCACCCGACTCCCCCACATCCCCGGCAGCAGCAACTACACCAGTAGCGTCCCCTGGTGCACTTCCGGCATCGGGTCCTTCCGCATATCCAGTAGTAGTAGCTGCACCTGTGATGTTGCCTCTTGCACCCCCGGCATCCGGCCCTTCAGCTTCTCCAGCAGTAGCAGCATCATCAGGTGCACCTCCGCCACTGGGCCCTTTTGCGCTAACTGCGCATTCTTTGAGAAGAACTGGCAAGTGGTCCTGAACGGCGCGGCAAAAGCCGTCCTGAACCTCGGGCAAGAGGGACGGCAGGACCAACTCCTCGAAAGAGCAAGTGTGAAGCGTCTCATTTCGGCGCTCCACGACGTCCTCAACTCTCACTCGGAACAAGCTCATAACATGACACGCGTGACAACATTCCTTGACATGGAGCAACCAGATCGATCAGTGAACGTCGCCTGCGAATGGTGGCTCCAAGTACGCCGCGACCAGAAAAAAGACCCCACACGGCGCTATATGCACCTGCTTCAGGAACGAGCCCGGGTCCTCACTATCTACCATGCCTACCAGATGCCAGCGGGAACGGAGGAGGCACCGCGCAGGAAGTTTGGGGCAAAAGCATGGAGGTGGGGTTACCTGTTACGGGCCATAGTCACTAGGTGGGGAGCGCGGCACGCGGCGCAAGATATCGCACACCTCTCCGAAGCAGAGTGACAGAACCACGGCTGTTACGTGGCCATTGAAAAGTGTTGGCACCTGATCCAGGAGGGCAGAATCCGCCAAAGGATTGCAGTCGCGGTGGCGGAGGAACTAGGGAAGTCCCTGTAAGTAGTGGGCCAATCACTGAAGGAGGCCCTACGGCACTGGGCACGAGAGGCCGTCGATGTATGCCTGAAAGAGAAGAATCGCATCCTCACATAAGCGGAGGGGGCCCAGAACTACCTAACGGACTCTCCCGAGCTCACCCACACGTGGAACAAGCTGCAGGCAGTATGGCAACACGAAAAGGAGGAACAGCGGAAGGAGGCCGAGACAATCGCGGACCGTGTAGCGGTAGATTTTGAGGAAGAAACGCAGATGGTGGCAACTGAGCATGCGCCTCTGAAAGGTGAGGTGACGGTAGAGCAGGAGGTGGCAACCCGACGCAGAGAAGGTGCCAGACGGGCAACAGTGGAAACCACGGCGGACGTAGCCGCAAGAGCAGCAGGAGTAGCAACCATAGCAGAAGTAGGAGCAATGGAGGCAACTACGGCGGCAAGGGGACACACAAATATAGAAGGAGCAGCGGAAGCAACGGAGCAGGCAGGGGAGGAAAGGATGCGGACTCATGTAGTTGCTCGAGTCGAGCCAGGAGAGGTAGCAGCCGAGAAAGGAGAACAGAAGATAAGCCACGCCCGGCTTTATCGGCGGCCATGCGGAAGAGGCAAGCCAAGCTCTAGAAGGTAACTCAAAGGGCCGCAACATCAGCGGCTACCGGCAAATAGGCTACCCCATATCACGTCGCCTCGGCCAGCCGCGTAGCCACTCCACTAAGAGGCAAGTTGCAGGTGGTCCGGCACTATCCGCGGAGACCACGCCAACATCCAGCAAAGAAGATGATGGCAAGCAAGCGGTGGAAGATAGTGCCGTCGTCGAGCCTCCCGCTAAACGTAGCAAGCCGCGCCGTCAAGCACAGGACACCCCTCCCAGCATCGACCCTGCACAACTTTCGCAGGCCCAACAGGACGTCGCCTGGGCAACGGAGCTACTTATGATGGTCTTCCACAGCGTGCCAATGCCATTTGACTTGGTTCCAGCCGAACTTCGGCCCTTCCTCGGAGACAGCGGCACCGTGGCTATCCACGGAAAAGGGCTCGGAGCCAGCAGCGCAGCTGCTGCGGCCAAAAAGGAGGCGGGGGCAGTAGTGATCTCTGAACTCAGCGAGTCACAGGGAGATGAGGAGGATCGGCCTATCGCAAGTGGACCAAGCCTACTACGGTTGCATGAGGCCGCGGTACCACTGCGATCGGAGGCGGAAACAACTGAGGTTTGCGAGGGGCGAGGCAGGCGACATGGAGGACCCCCAGAAATCGGGCTGTGGGACCGATGGGATGATGGCAAACTACACGCGGTGGGAATCCTGCGCCTCTTCCCCGCGCCGCAAAGCTGGGACCGGGAGCCTCCCGTATATCACAAAGAGAACCTCAAGCGGTTTCAGGCGATGAAAGTGGAGCAGGATGACAGGCCGACGCGGGATCTGACAGGAAAGTTGCCTGAGAAGAAGAAGAAGCCGGGGGAGGCTGGCATGGAGAAATCATGTCAGAAGGGACTGATGGAAACGCAGGATTGGCGGATTTGGCAGACGGCACACATCCTGTTCCGCGCCACCACCAAGGAGCAACAGGAGGAAGCTCGGAAGGTGTATACGGCGTTGGAGGTGAAGCTGGGGGTAACATTTGACAGGCGAAAGAAAGATGACCTCGCCCGCTTTTGCAAACAATATGCATGGGAGAGCAGAAGACTCCGGCGTTCCTCGCCAAGGGTATTGTGTATGCCCCCACCCACGCTGTAGAAGGCGGTAGTTCAAGCATACCACCGCCACCATCAGACCAGCATGTAGGCACTCAAGGATTGTCTGTCCCAAATCCTACACGTGCCGAACCTTGCGGTACTAGTCCGAGAGGTGGTACACGACTACGCCCCCTGTGAAAAAAGTCGGAAAACAACGCTGTGAGACATGTCCCTCTTTCTGCCCTCCCCCATCGGTAAACCCCTGGACCACATCATCATCGACTTCCAAGGGCCCCGTCCCCGCCGCGCACAAGGAGAGCAGTACTGGATCGCGGCAGTGGACCGCTTCACAAAGTATACCTAGGTCCTCGCCATCCCCGACACATCCTCCGCCCGTGCATCCCGCTTCATTCGGGAAGAGATTTGCTACCGGTTTGGGGGTGCCGCGTGGTTGACAATGACAAAAGTAATGAGTTCGCGGGGGCGTTTCGTGAGGAGCTCGCGGATTGGGACGTGCAGCAAGTACATTCCGGGCCGTATCGGCCCCAGTCCCAGGGGCAGGTGGAGAGGTTGCACGATATCCCGGAACAGGCGGTGGCTACCGTGGAGAGCAAGGACTGGGGGCAAACTCTTAAAAAGACCACACACTTCATCAATACAACACCTAGTGGTGCCACGTCATTCTCCCCGCATACCCTCCTCTTTGGATAGCCTCCACGCGTGGCACTGGGTATGCCGCAAACACTAAGATTAACGCTGGAGCAAGAGGAACAGCAAGATGGTCGCTCAGATGAGGAGCGCGAAGCAGCCAGGGACCGGGAAGTTCAGGAGTGGTTTCAGGAGCGGTGCCAGAAGACAAATTCAATGAGGGCTGAGGCAAGACTCTCTGCCTGACGCGGATGTGACGCCGTGAACCGACGCCTGAACCACGGCCCAATCAGGGAAGGAAATATGGTCTACCTCCGTCCATTCCCAGGCACAGGGCGCGAAGCTGAGGAGGCGCGACAAGTATACCGTGTGGCCACTGTGGACGTAGGATACGTTTGGTTGGAAGGACTAGAGGGATTTAGCGAGCGGAGCTACCCTACTACCAAATTCGTCCTCCTATCCCCGGCTTGGCATACACGCATCCCAGGCACGGGACGGGCTCTTCCTCCGCTCGACGAACAAAAAGGCTCGAGAGGCTGGCGAGCGGAGGAAGTATTTGAGCAGTATAAGGCTCAGGTGTCGGAGCAGGAGCAGGCGTGGAGGCAAAAGCCCGGGGCAAAGGAGCCAGTGGAGGGCTCCGATGTGTAAGACGTGTCTCCATGGGAAGTCCATATGAGGCAGCAGCGACGGGTGGAGGAACGAAGGGACCAGTGGCAGGTTCAGCAAGAGCGGCCAGAGCAGCCAGAGCAGCAGTAGCTAGGCAGTGGGGAGACAACCCTGATAGTGCCCACACCCATCCCGCGAAAGGGTGCACCCATGAGCCCGCACGAACTGGCTTCCTACACGGGCCCCTGTGTGTGGTGTGGAGACAACTTGCCTCAAGGGTTGCTCTTGAAGGTCGTGTGCCGCGTCTGTAGCCAACCGGCACACCAAGGGCTGGCAAAGAGCTGTATTGGGCGAAGCCGCACTTGCCTGAAGTGCATTAATGAGGCCCGGGAGGAGGAGGCGGAGAAGGAGACGGGAGGGGATGACGGAGCAGGCCCAAACAAATGAGGTGGAGAAGCGCGCGGATGATGGGATTCGGAGGAGGAAGAAGAGGAAGAGGAGGAGGAGCAGTCGGAGCACGGCGAGGGCCCCGCATGGTCTCAAGAGCCACCATGAAACACTGGTAGAAGGGAGGACAGGCGGCAGCAGCGGAGCAGGCCAGAAAGGAGAAGGAGAACAAAACGTGTGCCAATTGTCGACACAGTTGGGACCGCACTGTGGAGGATTGCAAAATATACCCCCACTGGATATGCGAGAAGTGTCTGAAGCGGCCAAGAAACGAGGCTGGGGAACGGAGCGGACCTAGGATGTGTGGACAGTGCTGTTGGGAAGCGGAGAAACGACGTGGATTCCGAGAGCTTTCCCGAATGACCGAGGGAGGAGAGGAAGTAGACTCTGAGGGGGATGATACTGACACTGAGCCATCCACAAAAAAGGTGCCTGCCGCGTAGTGTCCCACTTGTGCCAAGACCGTCAGCGAGGCCACAAGGTGTACCAAGTGCATAAAGTTGGCCCACCCGACCTGCTTGGTCACAAGCAGCTCCTCCTGGGCAGGACAATGCCACAAGTGTGTGGGCAACGCGCTCGAGGAGGGAGGGGCCTCGCTCGCATATGACAATGCAACGCTGGCACCAGTCTGCGTGAACTGTGAGACGAGGCTGACGGAGTTCGGCAAGGCATGCAGAATGTGCCTGGTGATGTGTCACCACTGGTGCGAAAGACAGGGAAAAGAGGGCATTTAGACCTTCCGCCGCTGTCGGGACCAGGAGCGGAAAAGCAAGTGGAAGTTCCCCAACCAGCGTCGCTGTTGTGGGGACGATTGTTGTGGACGGCTGAGTGAGGCAGTCTACCGCTGCGAACATTGCGGACAGCTTGCCCATGGCTCATGTGTCGAGGAAGTGGGATGGAGCGAGGAGGGGAAGGGGATTTACCAGTGCTCCAGCAACAAGAAGTACGAGCGAGCGCCCCACTGCTCCTCGAGAAGAAGCTGGTGAGCGCGCCTACCATAGAAGCCCGGTGTGCTTGATGCAGACTCTTCTTCCACAACAAATGCATGGCAAGGTACCAGCGGGAAAGGGGGAGAAGTGGAGAGGTACTGCCGACCGTGTCAGGAGCAAGGCCATCCCAGGCTCCAAGGAAAATTCAAGCGCCTGCCACGTTGAGAGACTCTGGGACAGAGTCTTTCGAAAGAGGGGGTTGGGGGCATCAGTGTCAAGCATGTCTCTGCCGCTGATCTGCGCAGAAGGCCAATCCACGGAGACGGGACCTCGGCGAGCTGAGAACCGCATAAAAAATGCTAGCTCCTGCAGATGCTGTTGAGCGTAGGATGGCACGGAATCCAAGGGCAGAGAGGATAGGTAGTCACAGGGAAGTTGCTGCAGGTTGGCATCGTCACCTACAGCGACTTCCCTACGGCTATCTCAAGCGCTTGTGGCAAAAGACGGGAAAGGCGGGAAGCAGTGGTGAAGAAATCCGCGGCTTAAAGGGAACAAGGACCAAACCGTAGTAAAAGACACACAATCACTGAAAGGGCACAAGAAGGTTAGCGAATGGATAGAGCAATATGGGGAGAAACGACCAATCAACTTGAAAAGCTAGAGCATCAATCACGGAAGAATCCCTGGAGGCACATCGCGGAAGAAGAAGGTTTAATGAAGAATACGAAGACCGCGCACACAAGCCGTGGATGTAGAAGAAGACCAGCACAAGATGATGTGTTGTGTGTGTGTATGTGGACGAGACCCGCGGTGTGTAACCGCACCGCGTGGAGTCAAAAGTAGGAGGGAAAAAGGGCGTGATGAGAGGGATGAGACCAACGGTGGATAGGCTCGCCATGCGGAGTCCCAAGTAGATAAGACCTAGGTAGTAGCAGTACAAGGCGGCCTCAATCCTGATTGCTTCCTTGATGATAAATCCGTATTCCATGTGTTCTGCCCCCAATTATCAAATAAATTTTCCTGCTCTCATCTATGCTCCCAGCCCTCTGCTCCTTTGCCTTCCACAACCTTTGGTCAACCTGTCAGCGGTCGGTGGGACAAAGTGCGAGAGGAACCAAACCCGTGGTGAAGTGAGCTGCTGGCGGTGCCCTTGCTTGCATACGACCGCGGAACGAGGTTCCTTGGAGAAGAGTTGGAAGTCACGAGGTGGCGGGCTCGCGTGTGGCAAGAAGTGGGCTGCAATGTGTAATTCACTAGTGAGGTTCTCCCGCAAAGGTCCATAGCTGTGGTCCGCGGATTGCCGGTTGCCNAATCCTGATTGCTTCCTTGATGATAAATCCGTATTCCATGATGTAATTTTCCCGCTCTCATCTATGCTCTCAGCCCTCTGCTCCTTTGCCTTCCACAACCTTTGGTCAACCTGTCAGCGGTCGGTGGGACAAAGTGCGAGAGGAACCAAACCCGTGGTGAAGTGAGCTGCTGGCGGTGCCCTTGCTTGCATACGACCGCGGAACGAGGTTCCTTGGAGAAGAGTTGGAAGTCACGAGGTGGCGGGCTCGCGTGTGGCAAGAAGTGGGCTGCAAAGTGTAATTCACTAGTGAGGTTCTCCCGCAAAGATCCATAGCTGTGGTCCGCGGATTGCCGGTTGCCTAACATTTGTGTCTTTACCCAGCCGCACACATATCTTAGATAGTCGTTGTGGTTAGGGAACATACTCCGTGGATAGCGGAGAGCCAGATCAGCGTAGAGAAAGTTTAGGGTGTGGAAAAATTGGGGGTTTCAATGGACCGGACTCAGCTGGTCATGCTTGGCTGAGGGAGAGCCTGTGACCATAAAAGAGGCTATGAACATGCCAGATGGGGCCAAGTAGAAGGAGGCAGTGGATAGTGAACTTGCATCCATTGAAGAGAACGGAACATGGGTTCTGGTGGACAGGCCCCCAAATGCGCAGGTGGTGGGGTCAAAGCGGGTGCTCCGGAAAATGTTCAAGCAAGATGCTACTATGGACAAGTACAAGGCAAGAGTTGTGGCGAAGGGATTTTCCTAGTGTGCAGGCTCAGAGTATGAGGAGACCTTCACGCCTGTCCTCACCTTTGCCTCCATGAGATCCATGATGGGCATCGCTGTTGCAAAAGATCTGGAGGTCCACCACATGGACGTGAAGACAGCTTTCCTTTATGAGAAGCTAGACAAAGAAGTGCTGATGGAAGTGCCCGAGGGAGTGAAAGCTCCAGAGGACAAGGTTTGCAAACTAGTCAATGAACTCTACGGGCTGGAACAGGCCCCAACGATGTGGTACAAGGAGATGGATGGCTTCATGGCCGGGCTCACCTTCATGCACTGCCAGAGTGATCCTAGTCTTGATGTGCGAGAGGATGAGCAAGGCTTGACGCTAGTTGCACTGTACGTGAATGACCTGATCATCAGCTTGTCATCAGCCGAGCTGTTGGACAAGCTGAAGACAGATCTCAGCAACAAGTTCAAGATGAAGGACATGGGTCTGCTCGAGTTCTATCTCAGGATAGCCGTCCACCGCAATCAAGTAGCAGGCACCATCAAGCTGAACCGGACCAAGTACATCATGGAGGTCCTCAAGCGCTACAACATGAAGGACTGCAAGCACATAAGCACACCCATGACAACAGACATCAACCTATCTTCCTCCATGAGCCCAAGCACAGAAGCAGAACGACGTGAGATAGAGACTATTCCCTACCAATGTGCTGTTGGCAGCCTCATGTATGCCATGGTAGGAACAGACCTTCACATTTGCTATACTATGGGAGAAGTGAGCAGATTTGTGGCCAGTCCGGGGCCACAACATTGGCAAGCAGTCAAGCGCATCATGCGCTATCTACAGAAGGTACGACACATGGAACTCTAGTTTGGAGGCCAAGAAGGATCTCACCCGCTGTGGCTGGTGTGCTACACAGACGCTGATAGGGGAGGAAGAGTCAATGATAGAAAGTCCACCTCGGGCTTTGTGTGCCTCTTGACCGACGGTGAAGTCCCTTAGGCAAGCAGAAAGCAAGACTGTCTCTCCCTCTCTACCGCACACGCAGAGTACATCGCTCTGTCACAAGCATGCAAGGTGACAGTGGCTACGCCGTTTGC
Source organism: Penium margaritaceum (assembly GCA_023375785.1). Taxonomy (NCBI): domain Eukaryota; kingdom Viridiplantae; phylum Streptophyta; class Zygnematophyceae; order Desmidiales; family Peniaceae; genus Penium; species Penium margaritaceum. Next base: position 119,527 of record SZWC01002991.1, on the reverse strand, counting down.
TTGCCAACATGAAAGTGCCACAAACGGAGGAAACAGAGGTCCGCATCGACAACAAGAGTGCCATGAAAATGGCACAAGATGATGTCATCTCTCGGTGGACCAAACACATCGACATCAGGTACCACTACTTACGTGACCCGATCGCAAAGGAGATCATGGACATGGAATAGGTAGACACCCGGAAGATACTCGCACATGACATGACAAAGGCACTGGACAGCGAATTGCACTCTCCGGGTACTTGAGGCATTGGTATGGTCAACACAGCAGACAAAGATTGAGGCCTAGAGTGTTGGAGAGAGGAGAGATCTCACAGCTGATGGACAGAGGTGCAAAGGAGGGTTTGTTGACCTGATATTCTCCTTTTCCATTGCTCACATTTGGACAGGCACAGGACGGACTAGGCATGCATTGCTCCCTTGGAGGAAGTCCCTTAAGTCTGGTCTAGATAGACAAGGCATGCACTACTCCTTTGGAGCAAGTGCCCTTGGTTTAAACTTGATAGTATAGCCAGCAAACACTACCTAGGACAACTCTTTGTGGCTAAGACGTTCCAAAGTTAGTCTGTGGAGCAAGAGGTCACTAGGTCAAATCCCAGACCAGTGACTAGTTTTCTTTGTGACCAAAAGGGGAACAGGAAGGTTATAAGAGACATCTTAGAACCAAGGTCTTTTGTGGTGGCTGGCGCCACTTGGCGGTCACAGGGAGCGCCATGTAGACAAGGGGGATGGTGCAATCCACATTGTCTCCAACGTAGCTCATCGAAGGAGCCATTGCGTGCCTAGGCTAGAGGTTGGCTCTAGGACTATAAGAACCTGTCAGTTGCCTGTCATTGAGTACAGTTCTTACCTTTGAGACTCCTAATAGAGTTGTGCACCACAGGCAGACACTAAAAAAACATTGGTTGGTCTAAGCCCCAAGAGTTAGCTCCTTGTGCAAAAGTGACCAGATGCTAAGGACACAGTGCAAGGAAGTGATTCCTATGAACATCTCAGTGTGGAATCTTGGCTCTGAGGGTGAAATATCCTGTTGGTTGCAATACCAAGAGCGATCAGCGGGAACCATTGTGTCGGAACCCGTTTTCTGGACCGTCGCCTGAGGCAGGTTGACACCAACTCCTCTAGGAAATTGGGGATTGATTCACCCTCATTTCCTTGCGTGCTGATCTATCATTTTAGGATGAAAATTCTGTTCACGAGGATGGTGGACTGGTGTACGCGCTTGAGATTTTTTGTAAGCTTTGGGATGCAGCGTGTATGCGGCAATGGTGGGAATATACTTGTAAGCAATTACATTGCTGAGAAATGAAATGATCATATCACTTCGCTCCATTCATACCTCGTGCTCGGGTAAGTCCACCACACGAACCTTCTCCTCTCCTTTTAATAGCTTGATCAATTCGCGCACTTTTATTGCAAATTTGAACCGCCATCTCCAGAGCGAAAAGTAGTTCCCCTAAAAATCTAGGATTCCTCCCAAAGATCCGAGACCTTGCAACAGTACAGAAGCACTCAGTGTTCCTCTACTAGTCTGACCTGCTTTAGTCACTGTTGAGTGTGAAGACTGTCTTATAACAGCCACTACTATATTTGAGAATTGCATTGCGGCAGCCCCCACAACTCCCAATGGGCCAGCTATTTTTGGTGCCGTTTATTGTAATCTGCATCTTTGCTACGTTGAGGCCGATGTAGGCTTATGTTTAGCAGATGTGTGTGTTAGGAAAGGAGCCATCCGGCTCAGTTTCAGGTCCACAGGAGCAAGTTCCATGAAACTACCAGATGCCTACTCAGACCGTCAGTCCGTCTTCACCATTGGAAAGCTCCCCTGGTAAATTGTCTATGGCACAATTTTCAGGCCGATTGAACAGTCGGATTAGGAGATATGAATTTTTGAAGTTTCCAGGGTCATGGACAGCCGTTATGTGGGCGACCATAGGCGATGGCTCCATGCCTTAGCCTGAGAAAAGAAAAAGGCAAGAGGTCCAGGGTCAAGACCTGATGGGAGTAATATCCAAAAATGTCCTAGATTCTTGGGTTCCATTGTCAGAGTGTGCTGACGAGGAAAAAGGTATCTCTCCTTACTTTTTAGGTGAGGTGAGATCCTTGTGTGCTAGCCATAGACACATGGTGATTCTCTATACAATTGTGTGTTATGTGACCACTAGGAGTATACCATGAAAGCATGTTCAAGCTCTCTAGGTTGTGTGTACTCACACACAACCTAGAGAGCTTGAAAATGCTCTCATGGTACACTCCTAGGCTGACCACTCGGTCAGCCTGATTGCTAGGCTGATTTCCTCTCTTGTGTGCGATTATGGACTCTAGTGTATGAGCCATAGCCTTCATGGCTAAGTGGTGTGGCTTGTTAGAGGGCCGACTTAAACAAGCTCTAGCTCTATATGTACTCCATCATTTTGAGTATTTGGACAACCATTCTGTAGCACAAATGATGTCCTTCCAGTCCGACATGTTGACTGCTCCAAGGCTCCCTCTCTCCTCGAGTTCAAACTTTTGGTATCAAAGCCAAGTTTTGCCACTTTCAGCCAGCACAAGGCGTCATTTTAAAAGTGCTGGGTTAGGAACAAACCTGAATCATATTTGACCATCTACAACGGGATCTTCAAGTACGCAAGACAAGATTTCCAACGAGACCAAGATCGCAAAGATCCAACAGTCGGATTGAGAGTTATGCTCAAAACGAGGTCGGCTAGGGCTACTCTCTTCTCTCTGAGTAAGACTGTCGCCTTGTGATGAAGATAACCTTCTCATTCTTTATCAAATTTAAAAACCAGCACATGCGAATTGAATTGTTTTTATTAAGCTTTCAATTGGTGTAATAATAGTTGCATTCCATTGGTTCGTTTGGGAGAAACACCATTTACAAGCTGGCTGGCGTCAGCTGGAGTAGGAGCAACAACATACCCAGTTTTCAAAAGGGCATATCTGTAAACATCCTCTGTTGATGGACCTGTTTTATGGGTCAATCGGAAAGGTTTTGAGCTGAAGTTTCCATTGGTTGGCTCTGTTTTTCCAAATTCCCAGTGAACTGGCCTCTATAGTCCATTTTATGTCAGAATGATTTATGGCAAAAGCAATAGCAGAACCAGGGGTAGCGCCGCCACTCAAGGGCATCGTTGAGTATCAGCAAAGCTCAAAATGGCAATAACAGGCCTAGTACCTGCATTCTAGCCCTAGGAAAGGCTGGAAGGACGCGCCAAGTTCACGTATTGGAAGATCCGTACCCGCCTTCTTTTGGAGGAGAGGCACTTGTGGGAGGTGGTGAGAGACGACGAGCGCGCTCCGCCTCCACAGGCAAAAGGTATCACTGCAGCGGAGGTGGTTGCGGGGAAGCCGCCGCAAAAAGGTGCAGTAGATGCAAGTTCATCTACAACTGCAGTAGCGGCATATGAGGAGTGGAAGAACAAGGACAGGCAATCCTACAGGCTGCTTGTCAATTCCATCTCCAACACACATCTTCAGTACGTGAGTGACAAGGCCTCTGCAAAAGAGTGGTGGGAAACGTTGTGCAAGAAGTATGAGAGCAAGGATCTTGCATTCCTCATGCTTTTGGAGGAGAAGATGATGGCGTTGAAAATAGAGGGTGACGAAGGTATGAAGGTGTACTTGGAAAGGGCAAAGGAGCTGGCAAAGCAGCTGAAAGCGGCTGGAAACCTTGTGAAAGACACACGCTTCATCCTCCTGTTGCTCAGGCAAGTCCCAACGAGCTATGACACGGTGCGAGAGACGTTGGAGTTCTTGCTGACTCTCCACCTCGACTTCATCTGCACGCACTTGGTGCAGGTAAAACTGCATCGCAATGCACCAAGACTCAATGGTGGCAGCAGCACTGAAGCAGCTTTCATCGTCATGGGCTCATGCAACAAGCACCTGCAGTAGTCTAGACAGCAGAGAGGTAAGAAGAGAAGCAAGTGCCACTATTTCCCGAAAAAGGGGCACTACAAGAAATCGCACAGACTTGTGTATTGGCTGTTTGGAGGGGAAGCAGCATCACAAGACATTCTCTGAAACAAGGGAGCCCAAAAAGGAGGTGTTGGAGCTGGACGGCACAGACTTGTGTGGCTCGATGCAGACCCAGAGCTTTGGAGGCTCTAGGCATTTTCTCACCTTCATTGATGATTTCAGCCGTTACACTGTTGTGTACTTTCTTTTCTCCAAGGACCAGTGCTTTGACAAGTTCAAGGAGTTCAAGGCCATGGAGGAGAACTTGACTGGCAAGAAAATCAAGACGGTATGCAACGACCGTGGTGGAGAGTACCCGAGCAAGGAGTTCCAGGTTTACTTAAAAAACAACAGGTATCAAGGTGCAGCGCACAGCGTCATACTCGCCTTAGCAGAACAGTATTGCAGAACGCGTGAACCACACCATCCTTGAATCGGCGTGCTCCATGCTGCACGCAGCTCGACTCACCTACGACTTTTGGGCTGAACCGGTGAGTATTGTAGTGTACATCAAGAACCGCGATCCCACCAAGGCGCTGGAGTGGATAACGTCATACGAGGCGTGGTTTGGCAAGAAGCCGTACGTGGGTCATCTTTGCGAGTTTGGCAGCTTGGCGCACACGCACGTGCCCAAGGAGAAGCAGCAGAAATGGGCGGCGAAGAGCGCACAGATGCTGATGATCGGCTATGACGTGGCAAGCAAGGCGTATTGTCGCTACGAGAGGGATACTAGCCACGTCATTATCTCCACGGATGTCGTTTTCAATGAAAGTAACCTCATCGTCACCAACATCATGAGCGAAGAGGCAGCAGAACCAGCAGCTGATGAAACAATGGGAGCAGACATTCTCTCTGACCCC
>SZWC01002991.1:66390-101229 GCA_023375785.1 Penium margaritaceum | reverse complement strand
GCTGCCAGAGTGAGATTCACAAGGTAGTAAGCAGTTCTTGCAGCTTCAGCCTAAAAGTGAGGTGGGAGTTTAGCCTCGAAGAGCATGCTTCGTGTCATGCCGAGGACCGTCTGGTTCATCGGCTCGGCAACGCCATTACTCTACGGAGGTGTAAGGCATGGTGGTCAGGTGGTTGATGCCATGTTGGCTGAACCAACCTTTGCATGCCTCGTATCCACCACCGTTGTCCGTGCGTAGTGCCTTGATCTTCTCGCTTGTCGCTACTCTACCATCGTGATTAACTCTTGCAGCTTCTCCTTGACCTCTCCCTTTGTCTTGAGGAAGTAGATCCACATCTTGCGAGTGTGGTCATCGATGAAGGTAAAAAAATACTTGCTGCCGCCATTCGAAGGAGTACAAAATGGCACGCAGACATCATAGTGCGGACATCGGAGTGAAAATCAAGGCTAAGATTACTGACGCACGTTGTCGGTTACGCTCAAAGGGCTTTCTCTTTGCCTTGCGTTGGAGGCATGGGTCACACAGCTTCTTGCACTTTCCCTCATCCTTGGCCTTGCATTCCTCCATCTCATGAAACACTTCGTGGTACTCCATAGCTTGTAGTGTCCTGTCAGCCACATCGCCAAACCACCTGTGCCACAGCTCAGCATCTCTGTTCGTGGAGTTGGCCGCCATGGGAATGGCCCGTGGTGCAATACCAGGCTTTTGAGACTTGGGTTCCTCAATCGCCGCATATCCCTCATTTGTACTTTCAAGGGGCTTGGTATACAGTATGTAGAGCCCCTCAACTCTTGGGACCTATGCGACGAGACTCTCCTTGGGATAGGAGATCTTGATCGCCTTGTTCTTGACAATCACGGCCTCTTAACTGTGAAGGCGACCGTCATGCCGTGGTCCGTGATTTTGGACACCGACAAGAGGTTTACCAAAAAAGACGACATGTAGACGATTTTCTTCAGCTCCAAGTCTTTTTTAGCAATGTTCACGTTGATGCTGATCAACTTATCTCCCTCACCTTGCGCATGGAAAAGGCTGCCATAGGCACACCTAAAGCGACGTTCAGTGTCATCAATGGAGATAAACCCATACTTCTCCCTTGAAGAGTGGTGGTTCGTGCCAGAGTTGAGCCCGTATGCTTCACGCTTGAGCAGTGCCGCTCCCTTGGTTGCCGGTACGCTCTCAGACTATCATGTTTGTTAACTCCTTCTTACCCTTTCCTTTGCCCTCATATCTACCACCGTGATCTCCGTCTTCTTTCTTGGGAGCCCTACACTCCGGTGCCCAATGCCCAGGCTTGCCACATTTATGGCACTTTCCAGGACGCGTTGAACTCTTTCCTCCGCCACCATTACCTTTTTTTTCCACTGCCACCGCTTCCGCTGCCGCTTTGACCAGAAGAGGAGTTGTTGCGATGACCACCATATTGTGCAGCATAGGTTGAAATCCTAGCCTCACTTTTGCTACAATGCATGGCCTCGTTTCACACATACTCGGACACTGCCTTATACGTCAAATCCTCCTCCTTCCAACCGCCAAAGACGGTGATCAAAGGACCCCAGCTTTTAGATAGCGCCATGAGGAGGATCATGGACTGCATGTTGGTGTCGATTTCCTAGTTCATTTGGGTCACTTGCTGTAGCAGTTCTTCAAACTGCAATAAGAAGTCCGGAATCGACTCTTTTTTGCTCACCCTCATCGAAATCAGCATTTAAAGGATGAAGAGGCGATCTGTGAGAGCTCTTGATTGGTGTACGCGTGCAAGCTTCTCATAAGCCTTTGATGCATGTGTCATACCTTGAAGGTGGACATACTATGACTCATGCACTAATGTCATAAGAATCGCAAGTGCCATGTTCTTTTTGATACTCCACGCTTCATATCCAACATCTATTATTGGAAACTCAACCTCTTCTCCAAGGAACATTTTCTTGTAGCCACGCAACCTCATGATAATCTTAGATTGCCATTTCCACAAGGGAAAACTTATCCCTGTGAATTTTGACATCCCACCATTGACCTGCTCAACCGTGAGCGTCGCCGGTGTTGTCATTTTGCTTCTCTACTATCAGGCTGACCACTCACACACGACCTGGAGAGCTAGGTCGTGTGAATACATCAAGGCTTGATCGTACGACTGTTGACTTGATATGCTCCTTGTCCGTCGCTAACATTTGGATAGGCACTAGACGGACTAGGCATACACTCTTCTCTTGGAGTAAGTCCCCTAAGTCTGGTCCAGATAGACAAGGCATGCACTACTCCTTTGGAGCAAATCCCCTCGGTCTAAACTGGATGATATAGCCAACAAAAAGTACCTAGGAAAACTCCTTGTGGCTTAGACGTTCCAGAGCAAGTCTCTGGAGCAAGAGGTCATTGGGTCAAATCCCAGCCCAGTAACTCATTTTCTTTGTAACGAAAAGGGGGACAAGAAGGTTCCAAGAGACATCTTAGAACATTCCAAGGTCCTTCCTGGTGGCTAGCGCAACTTGGCACTCACACAGAGCGCCATGTAGGCAAGGGGGATGATGCAATCCAGATTGTCCCCAAAGTGGCTCATCGAAAGAGCCACTGCGTGCCTAGGCTACAGGCTGGCTCTAAGACTGTACGAACCTGTCAATGCCTGTCATTTAGTACAGTTCTTACCTTTGAGACTCCTAACAGAGTTGTCCACTAGAGGCAGACACTAATGAAGCATTGGTTGGTCTAATCCCCAAGAGTTTGCTCCTCTCGCAAAAGTGACCAGGTGTTAAGGACACAGTGCAAGGATGTCATTCCTATGAAGTGCCCAGTGTGGAACCTTGGCTCTGAGGGTGATATCATCCCTTGGTTGTCCCTCGCCTTACGCATGGACAAGGCTGTCATTGGCACACCTGAAGCGACGTTCATAAGCCCCAATGGAGACTAATCCATCCTTCTCCCTTGAAGAGTGGTGGTTCATGCCAGAGTCGAGCTTGCAGACTCAACGCTTGAGAAGTCCTGTTCCCTTGGTTGCCGGCACGCTCTCAGCCATCATGTTCATCAACTCTTTCTTACCCTTTCCTTTGCCCCGTCTTCCTTCTTTGGATCCCTGCACTCCTGTACCCAATGCCCAGGCTTGCCATAGTTATGGCACTTTCCAGGATGCATTGAACCCTTTCCACCGCCACCATTACCTTTTCCTCCACCGCCTCCGCTTTGGCTGCCGCTCTGACTAGAATAGTAGTTGCCACGACCACAGTACTGTGAAGCATAGGCTGAAATGTTAGCCTCACTACCGGTGCGACAGATGGCCTTTTCATGCACGTACTTGGACACTGCCTCATACGTCAGATCCTCCTCCTTCCAACCATCGAAGACAGTGATAAGAGGACTCCAGCTTCCAGGTAGCGCCATGAGGAGGATCATACCATATATGTTGGTGTCGATTTCCCAATTGATTTGGGTCACTTGGTGTGGCAGTCCTTCAAACTGTAATAGGAAGTTCGGAATCAACTCTCCCTCGCTCACTCTCATCGAAATTAGCGTTTGAGGGATCAAGAGGAGATTTGCAAAAGCCGTTGATTGGAATACACGTGCAAGCTTCTCATAAGCCTTTGATGCAAGTGTGATACCTTGTAGGTAGACATGCGGTAACTTATGCATTGATGTTCAAGCTTTATATGTTGGAAAAGGAACCATCTGGCTTAGTTTCAGGTCCACATGAGCAAGTTCCAAGAAACTACTAGATGCCTACTCCGACGTGGCAAAATGTCTACGGTCTAAGTTTCAGGCGTAACCAACAGTCGGATTGGGAGATATGAATTTTTGAAGTTTCTCGGGTCATCTACTTCCAGTATCTGCCTGAGAAAAGAAAAAGGCAAGAGGTCCGGAGTCAAGACCTGATGGGAGAAATATCCAAAAAGGTCCTAGATTCTTGGATTGCCTTGTCAGAGTGTGTTGACTAGGAAAAAGGTACATCTCCTTACTTTTTAGGTGAGGTAAGATTCTTGTGTACTAGCCATGGTCACATGACGATTCTCTATGGGATTGTGGATTATGTGACCACTGGGAGTGTGCCATGAGAGCATTTTCTAGCTCTCTAGGTCGTGTTTGATTTGTCAGCCTGATTGCTAGGCTGATTTCCTCTCTTCTGTGAGATTATGGCTCACACACTAGAGTGTGTGAGCCTTACCCTCCATGGCTAAGTGGTGTGGCTTGTGAGAGGGCTGACTTGTCCAAGCTGTAGCTCTATATGTACTCCATTATTTTGAGTGATTGAACACCTATTCTTTAGCACAAGTAATGCCCTTTCAGTTCCACATGTTTGGTGCTCCAAGGCCTCTCTCTCCTCCAGTTCCAACACTTGGTATCAAAGCCAAGTTTTGCTACTTTCAGCCAGCACAGGCCGTCACTTTGAGAATGACGGGTTAGGACGTGAGTTCCACCAAATTTGGCAATCGACCACTTGATCTTCAAGTTCAAGACACAAGCTTTCCAACGAGCCCAAGATCTTGAAGATCCAACAGTTGGATTGACAGTTATGCTCAAAACCAGGTCGGCTAGGGCTACACCCTTCTCTCTGAGTAGGAGTGTCGCCGTGTGATGACCATAACTCTTTCATTTCTTTGTCAAAATTAAAAAGTAGCACATACAAATTGAAGTATTTTTCCTAAGCATTCCTTTGGTACATTTGGGAGAAACGCCGTTTACAAGTTGGCTGGTGTGAGCTGGAGTGGGAGCAACAGCATACCATAACTTCAAAAGGGCATATCTCTAAAACTCCCCTGTTGATGACCTGTTTTATGGGTCTGTCTTAAAGTTTTTGAGATGAGTTTTCTAGTATAGGACTTTGTTTTTCTAAATTTCCAGTCTAGTGGCCTCTATAGTTGATTTTCTATGAGACAGATTTCTGGCAAAAGCAACAACAGAGCAAGGATACCGCCTCTACTCAAGGGCACCGTTGAGGGTTCTTGGGGTTCTTGGGGTTCGTTATAAGCGCCGACCGCATCAGAACAGATCCAGTAAAAATCGCGGCCGTCCAGGAATGACGCCAGTCCACAACGGGGAAGCAAGTCAAAATCATTCTAGGTTTCGTTTCATTCTATCGTAACTTTGTCCGCGACTACGCCCCCATCATCCGACCCCTGCAACAACGGACCCATCAGGACATCCCCTTTCAGTTGACAACAGAGTACTCCGCTGCTTGGATGGAGATCAAGCACCAAGTGGTCATCGCTCCCATGCTAGAATTCCCTAACTTCAATCTCCCCTTCTCCTTCACAACCGACTGGTCCCGGGTTGGCCTTGGCGCCGTGCTGTCGCAGATGGTCGAGGAACCACTCGAACGGGTGATTGCATACGCCAGTCGTGCACTCACTGACGTCGAGCCGACCTACCCACTGGTGAAGGGCGAGTGCTTGGCCGTGCTGTGAGCCCTCCAGCACTTCCGTGACTACATCAAGAACGACAAACCTTTCACCGTCCTTAGTGACCATCAAGCAATGCAATGACTCCTCACAACCCAGAATCACTAAGGAATCTTGGACAAATGGACCGTCCTCCTACAGGGCTATAACATGAAGATCAAGTACTAGCACGCGCTCGCCAATCGTAATGCCGATGCTCTCAGCCGCCTCTCCCGCGCGGACTGACCATACCTCGTAGACATACTGGACAACCCTACGGATGTCCCTTCCACACCTGCCCCTCTCTCGACGGACGCCGAGCCCCAGTAGGAGGACGTTGCCCAAGAATTCACGGACGAAGAACATGCGGTCACTCACCAACTACTGTCGAAACTGGAACCCGCAGGGTATCTGGTTCCCCCGGAGACTCTTCCGCCTATGCCTGCCAGAGGCCTCCCGTTTTTCCGACGCTTCAACCCCAGGATCCACGGCTGGATGCTGGAAGAAATCGCGGCATACTGTCCCCCCCGCTCTTCCATACAACAATCACGCAACACTCCTCCTACTGTGCCGGTTGTCTTCTCTCCTTCACCGCCCCCTCCCCTTCCGTCTACCTCTCCTCTCCTCGACCCGCGTCATCCCCTTCCCCTCGTGGATTTCCTTCTTCACTCCCCTGCATCTGCGGATAGTCTTCAGACCTTCTTATCCTCCTTCAATACCTCCCCCTCCCCCGTTGGCATCCACCTCTCCTGCACCTTCAGCCGCAACATGGGTTTCTGCCTTGTGGCCCACTCAATCCTCACGGAACACTCCTGCGTCCGAGAAGACGCTGGTCGCGCGCCATGAACGTTTGCCCCCGCTCCGTTGATCCCCGGTCCACCAACGCCCGCTATAGTCCACGTGGCATGGTGTTACGTCTGGGTATGCGACTGCAAATTCGTGGCCATTGTGGACACCGGCGCCACGCATACTACCATTGCGTTGTGGATGGTCCGCACCCTGAACATCCATCACCTCCTCGAACCTACCTGACTCCACTTCTCCGTTTCCACTGGTGCCATTGATGCACCCATCGGCCAAATCACGGCTCTTCCCATGCAGGTAGCCAACGTTCATGCACCACACAAAGTCCAGGTTTGCAACGTACGCACCTATGACATGCTCTTGGCGGCGGATTGGCTCATGCGGCATCAAGCAGATATATCGCTCGGGACTGGCATCCTCAGCCTCATTTCAGCTTCTGGCATTTGTTCATTCACTCCACTTTACACTTCACCTCGTCTGCTCATTGTCTCTCCCCCATGGTCCTTACTCCACCCGCTACTGGCACTCAGCTCATTTGCCGTGTCATGAGAAGCTCTGGAGTGAGCTGGAGCATAGCCTCCACGATGGCTCGTCCCTCAATACGGGGTCCACGCCTCTGAACAAGGGGGGTGGTAGCACCACAAGACGTCATATCCGGCGACAGTCCACGCGCCAGGCCACACCTCCGGCTGGCACAGGTTGCTCCGTGTTTCTTGCAACAGCGGCACCACCACCCAACATCCTCCATCCACCCGACTCTCCCACATCCCCGGCAGCAGCAACTACACCAGTAGCGTCCCCTGGTGCACTTCCGGCATCGGGTCCTTCCGCATATCCAGTAGTGGTAGCAGCACCTGTGATGTTGCCTGTTGCACCCCCGGCATCCGGCCCTTCTACTTCTCCAGCAGTAGCAGCATCATCGGTTGCACCTCTGCCACTGAGCCCTTTTGCGCCAACTGCGCATTCTTTCTCCCCACCGGCCTCACGGGGATGCCCGGCACGTGGAACACCGCAGCCATTGCTCAGTACCAGAACAATCATGGAGGGTGCACGCATCAACCTGGAAGAGGAAAGCTCGGCTGATAGCGGCGATCAATCCAGGGTCACCCGTCTGTTGGACATAGTCAGCAGTGTCATCACGCACCTCCAGGAGGAACTATCGGAGGCAATCCGCGCGGAAGTGGCGTGCTCTCTCTTTGAGAAGAACTGGCAAGTGGTCCTGAACGGCGCGGCAAAAGCCGTCCTGAACCTCGGGCAAGAGGGACGGCAGGACCAACTCCTGGAAAGAGCAAGTGTGAAGCGTCTCATTTCGGCGCTCCACGACGTCCTCAACTCTCACCCGGAACAAGCTCATAACATGACACGCGTGACAACATTCCTTGACATGGAGCAACCAGATCGATCAGTGAACGTCGCCTGCGAATGGTGGCTCCAAGTACGCCGCGACCAGAAAAAAGACCCCACGCGGCGCTATATGCACCTGCTTCAGGAACGAGCCCGGGTCCTCACTATCTACCATGCCTACCAGATGCCAGCGGGAACGGAGGAGGCACCGCGCAGGAAGTTTGGGGCAAAAGCATGGAGGTGGGGTTACCTGTTACGGGCCATAGTCACTAGGTGGGGAGCGCGGCACGCGGCGCAAGATATCGCACACCTCTCCGAAGCAGAGTGACAGAACCACGGCTGGTATGTGGCCATTGAAAAGTGTTGGCACCTGATCCAGGAGGGCAGAATCCGCCAAAGGATTGCAGTCGCGGTGGCGGAGGAACTAGGGAAGTCCCTGTAAGTAGTGGGCCAACCACTGAAGGAGGCCCTACGGCACTGGGCACGAGAGGCCGTCGATGTATGCGAGAAAGAGAAGAATCGCATCCTCACATAAGCGGAGGGGGCCCAGAACTACCTAAGGGACTCTCCCGAGCTCACCCAAATGTGGAACAAGCTGCAGGCAGTATGGCAACACGAAAAGGAGGAACAGCGAAAGGAGGCCGAGGCAATCGCGGACCGTCTAGCGGTAGATTTTGAGGAAGAAATGTAGATGGTGGCAACTGAGCATGCGCCTCTGAAAGGTGAGGTGACGGTAGAGCAGGAGGTGGCAACCGGACGCAGAGAAGGTGCCAGACGGGCAACAGTGAAAACGACGGTGGACGTAGCCGCAAGAGCGGCAGGAGTAGCAACCATAGCAGAAGCAGGAGCAATGGAGGCAACTACGCCGGCAAGGGGACACACAACTGTAGAAGGAGCAGCGGAAGCAACGGAGCAGGCAGGGGAGGAAAGGATGCGGACTCATGTAGTTGCTCGAGTCGAGCCAGGAGAGGTAGCAGCCGAGAAAGGAGAACAGAAGGATAAGCCACGCCCGGCTTTATCGGCGGCCATGCGGAAGAGGCAAGCCAAGCTTAGAAGGTAACTCGAAGGGCCGCAACATCAGCGGCTACCAGCAAATAGGCTGCCCCATCTCACGTCGCCTCGGCCAGCCGCATAGCCACTCCACTCAAGAGGCAAGCCGGAGGTGGTCCGGCACTATCCGCGGAGACCACGCCAACATCCAGCAAAGAAGATGATGGCAAGCAAGCGGTGGAAGATAGTGCCGTCGTCGAGCCTCCCGCTAAATGTAGCAAGCCGCGCCGTCAAGCACAGGACACCCCTCCCAGCATCGACCCTGCACAACTTTCGCAGGCCCAACAAGACGTCGCCTGGGCAACGGAGCTACTTATGACGGTGTTCCACAGCGTGCCAATGCCATTTGACTTGGTTCCAGCCCAACATCGGCCCTTCCTCGGAGATAGCGGCACCGCGGCTATCCGCGAAAAAGGGCTCGGAGCCAGCAGCGCAGCTGCTGCGGCCAAAAAGGAGGCGGGGGTAGTAGTGATCTCTGAACTCAGCGAGTCACAGGGAGATGAGGAGGATCGGCCTATCGCAAGTGGACCAAGCCTACTACGGTTGCATGAGGCCGCGGTACCAGTGCGACCGGAGGCAGAAACAACTGAGGTTCGCGAGGGGCGAGGCAGGCGACATGGAGGACCCCCAGAAATCGGGCTGTGGGACCGATGGGATGAGGGCAAACTACACGCGGTGGGAATCCTGCGCCTCTTCCCCGCACCGCAAAGCTGGGACCGGGAGCCTCCCGTATATGACAAAGAGAACCTCAAGCGGTTTCAGGCGATGAAAGTGGAGCAGGATGACAGGCCAACGCGGTGTCTGACAGGAAAGTTGCCTGAGACGAAGAAGAACCCGGGGGAGGCTGGCATGGAGAAATCGTGTCAGAAGGGACTGATGGAAATGCAGGATTGGCGGATTTGGCAGACGGCACACATCCTGCTCCGCACCACCACCAAGGAGCAACAGGAGGAAGCTCGGAAGGTGTATACGGCGCTAGAGGTGAAGCTGGGGGTAACATTTGACAGGCGAAAGAAAGATGACCTCGCCCGCTTTTGCAAACAATATACATGGGAGAGCAGAAGACTCCGGCGTTCCTCGCCAAGGGTGTTGTGTATGCCCCCACCCACGCTGCAGAAGGCGGTAGTTCAAGCATACCATTGCCACCATCAGACCAGCATGTAGGCACTCAAGGATTGTCTGTCCCAAATCCTATACGTGCCGAACCTTGCGGTACTAGTCCGAGAGGTGGTACACGATTACGCCCCCTGTGAACAAAGTCGGAAAATAACGCTTCGAGACATGTCTCTCTTTCTGCCCTCCCCCATCGGTAAACCCCTGGACCACATCATCATCGACTTCCAAGGGCCCCGTCCCCGCCGCGCACAAGGAGAGCGGTACTGGATCGCGGCAGTGGACCGCTTCACGAAGTATACCTGGGTTCTCGCCATCCCCGACACATCCTCCGCCCGCGCATCCTGCTTCATTCAGGAAGAGATTTGCTACCGGTTTGGGAGTGTCGCATGGTTGACAATGACAAAAGTACTGAGTTCGCAGAGGCGTTTTGCGAGGAGCTCGCGGATTGGGACGTGTAGCAAGTACATTCCGGGCCGTACCGGCCCCAGTCCCAGGGGCAGGTGGAGAGGTTGCACGATATCCCGGAACAGGCGGTGGCTACCGTGGAGAGCAAGGACTGGGGGGAAACTCTGAAAAAGACCACACACTCCATCAATACAACACCTAGCCGTGCCACGTCATTCTCCCCGCATACCCTCCTCTTTGGATAGCCTCCACGCGTGGCACTGGGTATGCCGCAAACACTAAGATTAACGCTGGAACAAGAGGAACAGCAAGATGGTCACTCAGATGAGGAGCGGGAAGCAGCCAGGGACCGAGAAGTTCAGGAGTGGTTTCAGGAGCGGTGCCGAAAGACAAATTCAATGAGGGCTGAGGCACGACTCTGGGCCTCTATCTCAGCCTGACGCGGATGTGACGCCGCAAACCGATGCCTGAACTACGGCCCAATCAGGGAAGGAAATATGGTCTACCTCCGTCCATTCCCAGGCGCGAGGCGCGAAGCTGAGGAGGCGCGACAAGTATTCTGTGTGGCCACTGTGGACGTAGGATACGTTTGGCTGGAAGGACTGGAGGGATTTAGCGAGCGGAGCTACCCTACTACCAAATTCGTCCTCCTACCCCCGACTTGGCATACACGCATTCCAGGTACGGGAGGGGCGCTTCCTCCACTCGACGAACAAAAAGGCTCGAGAGGCTGGCGAGCGGAGGAAGTATTTGAGCAGTGCGAGGCTCAGGTGTCGGAGCAGGAGCAGGCGTGGAGGCAAAAGCCCCGGGCAAAGGAGCCAGTGGAGGGCTCTGATGTGTAAGACGTATCTCCAGGGGAAGTCCAAATGAGGCCGCAGCGACGGGTGGAGGAACGAAGGGACCAGCGGCAGGTTCAGCAAGAGCGGCCAGAGCAGCCAGAGCAGCAGCAGCTAGGCAGTGGGGAGACAACCCCGATGGTGCCCACACCCATCCCGCGGAAGGGTGCACCCATGAGCTCGCACGAACTGGCTTCCTACACGGGCCCCTGTGTGTGGTGTGGAGACAACTTGCCTGAAGGGTTGCTCTTGAAGGTTGTGTGCCGCGTCTGTAGCCAACCGGCACACCAAGGGCTGGCAAAGAGCTGCATTGGGCAAAACCGCACTTGCCTGAAGTGCATTAATGAGGCCCGAGAGGAGGAGGCGGAGAAGGAGACGGAAGGGGATGACGGAGCAGGCCCAGACAAAGGAGGTGGAGAAGCGCGCGGACGTTTGGACCCGGAGGAGGAAGAAGAGGAAGAGGAGGAGGAGCAGCCGGAGCACGGCGAGGGCCCCGCATGGTCTCAAGAGCCACCATGAAACACTGATAGAAGGGAGGACAGGCGGCAGCGGCGGAGCAGGCCAGAAAGGAGAAGGAGAACAAAACGTGTGCCCAATGTCGACACAGTTGGGATCGCACTGTGGAGGATTGCAAAATATACCCCCGCTGGATATGCGAGAAGTGTCTGAAGCGGCCGAGAAACGAGGCTGGGGAATGGAGCGGACCTAGGATGTGTGGACAGTGCTGTTGGGAAGCGGAGAAATGATGTGGATTCCGAGAGCTTCCCCGAATGACCGAGGGAGGAGAGGAAGTGGACTCTGAGGGGGATGATACTGACACTGAGCCATCCACAGAAAAGGTGCCTGCCGCGCAGTGTCCCACTTGTGCCAAGACCGTCAGCGAGGCCAGAAGGTTTACCAAGTGCATAAAGTTGGCCCACCCGACCTGCTTGGTTACAAGCAGCTCCTCCTGGGCAGGACAATGCCACAAGTGTGTGGGCAACGCGCTCGAGGAGAGAGGGGCCTCGCTCGCATATGACAATGTAACGCTGGCACCAGTCTGCGTGAACTGTGAGACGAGGCTGACGGAGTTCGGCAAGGCATGCAGAATGTGCCTGGTGATGTGTCACCAGTGGTGCGGAAGACAGGGAAAAGAGGGCATTTAGACCTTCCGCCGCTGTCGGGACCAGGAGCGGAAAAGCAAGTGGAAGTTCCCCAACCAGCGTCACTGTTGTGGGGACGATTGTTGTGGATGGCTGAGTGAGGCAGTCTACCGCTGCGAACATTGCGGACAGCTTGCCCATGGCTCATGTGTCGAGGAAGTGGGACGGAGCGAGGAGGGGAAGGGGATTTACAGGTGCTCCAGCAACAAGAAGTACGAGCAAGCGCCCCACTGCTCCTCGAGAAGAAGCTGGTGAGCGCGCCTACCATAGAAGCCCGGTGTGCTTGATGCAGACTCTTCTTCCACAACAAATGCATGGCAAGGTACCAGCGGGAAAGGGGGAGAAGTGGAGAGGTACTGCCGACCGTGTCAGGAGCAAGGCCATCCCAGGCTCCAAGGAGAACTCAAGCGCCTGCCACGCTGTGAGACTCTGGGACAGAGTCTTTCGAAAGAGGGGGTTGGGGGCATCAGTGTCAAGCATGTCTCTGCCGCTGATCTGCGCAGAAGGCCAATCCACGCAGACGGGACCTCGGCGAGCTGAGAACCGCATAAAAAATGTTGGCTCTTGCATATGCTGTTGAGCGTAGGATGGCACGGAATCCAAGGGCAGAGAGGATAGGTAGTCACAGGGAAGTTGCTGCAAGTTGGCATTGTCACCTACAGCGACTTCCCTACGGCTATCTCAAGCGCTTGTGGCAAAAGACGGGAGAGGCGGGAAGTAGTGGTGAAGAAATCCGCGGCATAAAGGGAACAAGGACCAAACCGTAGTAAAAGACACGCAATCACTGAAAGAGCACAAGAAGGTTAGCGGATGGATAGAGCAATATGGGGAACAACGACCAATCAACTTGAAAAGCTAGAGCATCAATCACGGAAGAATCCCTGGAGGCACATCGCGGAAGAAGAAGGTTCAATGAAGAATACGAAGACCGTGCACACAAGCCGCGGATGTAGAAAAAACCAGCAGAAGATGATGTGCTGTGTGTGTATGTGGACAAGACCCGCGGTGTGGAACCGTACCGCGTGGAGTCAAAAGTAGGAGGGAGAAAGGGCGTGATGAGAGGGATGAGACCGACGGTGGATAGGCTCGCCATGCGGAGTCCCAAGTAGATAAGACCTAGGTAGTAGCAGTACAAGGCGGCCTCAATCCTGATTGCTTCCTTGATGATAAATCCGTATTCCATGTGTTCTGCCCCCGATTATCAAAGAAATTTTCCCGCTCTCATCTATGCTCTCAGCCCTCCGCTCCTTTGCCTTCCACAACCTTTGGTCAACCTGTCAGCGGTCGGTGGGACAAAGTGCGAGAGGAACCAAACCCGTGGTGAAGTGAGCTGCTGGCGGTGCCCTTGCTTGCATACGACCGCGGAACGAGGGTCCTTGGAGAAGAGTTGGAAGTCATGAGGTGGCAGGCTCGCGTGTGGCAAGAAGTGGGCTGCAATGTGTAATTCACTAGTGAGGTTCTCCCGCAAAGGTCCATAGCTGTGGTCCGCGGATTGCCGGTTGCCAAACATTAGTGTCTTTACCCAGCCGCACACATATCTTAGATAGTCGTTGTGGTTAGGGAACATACTCNCCATGTGTTCTGCCCCCGATTATCAAAGAAATTTTCCCGCTCTCATCTATGCTCTCAGCCCTCCGCTCCTTTGCCTTCCACAACCTTTGGTCAACCTGTCAGCGGTCGGTGGGACAAAGTGCGAGAGGAACCAAACCCGTGGTGAAGTGAGCTGCTGGCGGTGCCCTTGCTTGCATACGACCGCGGAACGAGGGTCCTTGGAGAAGAGTTGGAAGTCATGAGGTGGCAGGCTCGCGTGTGGCAAGAAGTGGGCTGCAAAGTGTAATTCACTAGTGAGGTTCTCCCGCAAAGGTCCATAGCTGTGGTCCGCGGATTGCCGGTTGCCTAATATTAGTGTCTTTACCCAGCCGCACACATATCTTAGATAGTCGTTGTGGTTAGGGAACATACTCCGTGGATAGCGCAGAGCCAGATCAGCGTAGAGAAAGTTGAGGGTGCGGAATTGGGGGTTTCAATGGACCGGACCTAGCTGGTCATGCCTGGCTCAGGGAGAGCCTGTGACCGTAACAGAGGCTATGAACATGCCAGATGGGGCCAAGTAGGAGGCAGTGGATAGTGAACTCGCATCCATTGAAGAGAACGGAACATGGGTTCTGGTGGACAGGCCCCCAAATGCGCAGGTGGTGGGGTCAAAGCGGGTGCTCCGGAAAACGTTCAAGCAAGATGCTACTATGGACAAGTACAAGGCAAGAGTTGTGGCGAAGGGATTTTCCTAGCGTGCAGACTCAGAGTATGAGGAGACCTTCACGCCTGTCCTCACCTTTGCCTCCATGAGATCCATGATGGGCATCGCTGCTGCAAAAGATCTGGAGGTCCACCACATGGACGTGAAGACAGCTTTCCTTTATGAGAAGTTAGACAAAGAAGTGCTGATGGAAGTGCCCGAGGGAGTGAAAGCTCCAGAGGGCAAGGTTTGCAAAATAGTCAAAGAACTCTACGGGCTGAAACAGGCCCCAACGATGTGATACAAGGAGATGGATGGCTTCATGGCCGGGCTCACCTTCATGCAGTGCCAGAGTGATCCTAGTCTTTATGTGCGATAGGATGAGCAAGGCTTGACGCTAGTTGCACTGTACGTGGATGACCTGATCATCAGCTTGTCATCAGCCGAGCTGCTGGACAAGTTGAAGACAGATCTCAACAACAAGTTCAAGATGAAGGACATGGGTCTGCTCGAGTTCTATCTCAGGATAGCCGTCCACCGCAATCGAGTAGCAGGCACCATCAAGCTGAACCGGACCAAGTATATCATGGAGGTCCTCAAGCGCTACAACATGAAGGACTGCAAGCACATAAGCACACCCATGACAACAGACATCAACCTATCTTCCTCCATGAGCCCAAGCACAGAAGCAGAACGACGTGAGATAGAGACTATTCCCTACCAATGTGCTGTTGGTAGCCTCATATATGCCATGGTAGGAACAGACCTTCACATTTTCTATAATATGGGAGAAGTGAGCAGATGTTTGGCCTGTCCGGGGCCACAACATTGGCAAGCAGTCAAGCGCATCATGCGCTATCTACAGAAGGTACGACACATGGAAGTCTAGTTTGGAGGCCAAGAAGGATCTCACCCGCTGCGGCTGGTGTGCTACACAGACGCCGATCGGGGAGGAAGAATCAATGATAGAAAGTCCACCTCGGGCGTTGTGTGCCTCTTGAACGGCGGTGAAGTCCCTTAGGCAAGCAGAAAGTAAGACTGTGTCTCCCTCTCTACCGCACACGCAGAGTATATCGCTCTGTCACAAGCATGCCAGGTGACAGTGGCTACGCTGTTTGCTTGCCAACATGAAAGTGCCACAAACAGAGGAAACAGAGGTCCGCATCGACAACAAGAGTGCCATGAAAATGGCACAAGATGATGTCATCTCTCGGTCGACCA
The DNA here is from genome assembly GCA_023375785.1 of Penium margaritaceum. Classification (NCBI taxonomy): domain Eukaryota; kingdom Viridiplantae; phylum Streptophyta; class Zygnematophyceae; order Desmidiales; family Peniaceae; genus Penium; species Penium margaritaceum. The sequence continues at coordinate 85,712 of SZWC01002991.1, read as the reverse complement.
AACACATCGACATCAGGTACCACTACTTACGTGACCCGGTCGCAAAGGAGATCATGGACATGGAATAGGTAGACACCCGGAAGATACTCGCACATGACATGACAAAGGCATTGGACAGCGAATTGCACTCTGCGGGTATTCGAGGCATTGGTATGGTCAACGCAACAGACAAAGATTGAGGCCTAGAGTGTTGGAGAGAGGAGAGATCTCACAGCTGATGGACAGAGGTGCAAAGGAGAGTTTGTTGACCTGATATTCTCCTTTTCCATTGCTCACATTTGGACAGGCACAGGACGGACTAGGCATGCATTGCTCCCTTGGAGAAAGTCCCTTAAGTCTGGTCTAGATAGACAGGGCATGCACTGCTCCTTTGGAGCAAGTTCCCTTGGTTTAAACTTGATAGTATAGCCAGCAAACACTACCTAGGACAACTCTTTGTGGCTAAGACGTTCCAAAGTGTGTGGAGCGAGAGGTCACTAGGTCAAATCCCAGACCAGTGACTAGTTTTCTTTGTGACCAAAAGGGGAACAGGAAGGTTATAAGAGACATCTTAGAACCAAGGTCTTTTGTGGTGGCTGGCGCCACTTGGCGGTCACAGGGAGCGCCATGTAGGCAAGGGGGATGGTGCAATCCACATTGTCTCCAACGTGGCTCATCGAAGGAGCCATTGCGCGCCTAGGCTAGAGGTTGGCTCTAGGACTATAAGAACCTGTCAGTTGCCTGTCATTGAGTACAGTTCTTACCTTTGAGACTCCTAATAGAGTTGTGCACCACAGGCAGACACTAAAAAAACATTGGTTGGTCTAAGCCCCAAGAGTTAGCTCCTTGTGCAAAAGTGACCAGATGCTAAGGACACAGTGCAAGGAAGTGATTCCTATGAACATCTCAGTGTGGAATCTTGGCTCTGAGGGTGAAATATCCTGTTGGTTGCAATACCAAGAGCGNAGTACAGTTCTTACCTTTGAGACTCCTAATAGAGTTGTGCACCACAGGCAGACACTAAAAAAACATTGGTTGGTCTAAGCCCCAAGAGTTAGCTCCTTGTGCAAAAGTGACCAGATGCTAAGGACACAGTGCAAGGAAGTGATTCCTATGAACATCTCAGTGTGGAATCTTGGCTCTGAGGGTGAAATATCCTGTTGGTTGCAATACCAAGAGCGGTCAGCGGGAACCATTGTGTCGGAACCCGTTTTCTAGACCGTCGCCTGAGGCAGGTTGACACCAACTCCTGTAGGAAATTGGGGATTGATTGACCCTCATTTACTTGCGTGCTGATCTATCATTTTAGGATGAAAATTCTGTTCACGAGGATGGTGGATTGGTGTACGCGCTTGAGATTTTTTGTAAGCTTTGGGATGCAGCGTGTACGCGGCAATGGTGGAAATATACTTGTGAGAAATTACATTGCTGAGAAATGACATGATCATATCACTCCGCTCCATTCATACCTCGTGCTCGGGTAAGTCTACCACACGAACCTTCTCCTCTCCTTTTACTAGCTTGATCAATTTGCGCACTTTTATTGCAAATTTGAACCGCCATCTCCAGAGCGAAAAGTAGTTCCCCTACAAATCTATGATTCCTCCCAAAGATCCGAGACCTTGCAACTGTACAGAAGCACTCAGTGTTGCTCTACTAGTCTGACCTGCTTTAGCCACTGTTGAGTGTGAAGACTGACTTATGGCAACCACTACTATATTTGAGAATTGCACTGCGGCAGCCCCCACAACTCCCGATGGGCCAGCTATTTTTGCTGCCGTTTATTGTAATCTGCATCTTTGCTACGTTGAGGCCGATGTAGGCTTATGGTAGCAGATGTGTGTGTTAGGAAAGGAGCCATCCGGCTCAGTTTCAGGTCCACAAGAGCAAGTTCCATGAAACTACCAGATGCCTACTCAGACCGTCAGTCCGTCTTCACCATCGGAAAGATCCCCTGGTAAATTGTCTATGGGACAATTTTCAGGCCGATTGAACAGTCGGATTAGGAGATATGAATTTTTGAAGTTTCTAGGGTCATGGACAGCCGTTATGTGGGTGACCATAGGCGATGGCTCCATGCCTTAGCCTGAGAAAAGAAAAAGGCAAGAGGTCCAGGGTTAAGACCTGATGGGAGTAATTTCCAAAAATGTCCTAGATTCTTGGGTTCCATTGTCAGAGTGTGCTGACGAGGAAAAAGGTATCTCTCCTTACTTTTTAGGTGAGGCGAGATCCTTGTGTGCTAGCCATGGACACATGGCGATTCTCTATACAATTGTGTGTTATGTGACCACTAGGAGTGTGCCATGAAAGCATTTTCACGCTCTCTAGGTTGTGTGTACTCACACACAACCTAGAGAGCTTGAAAATGCTTTCATGGCACACTCCTAGGCTGACCACTCCGTCAGCCTGATTGCTAGGCTGATTTCCTCTCTTGTGTGCGATTATGGACTCTAGTGTATGAGCCATAGCCTTCATGGCTAAGTGGTGTGGCTTGTTAGAGGGCTGACTTAAACAAGCTCTAGCTCTATATGTACTCCATCATTTTGAGTATTTGGACAACCATTCTTCAGCACAAATGATGTCCTTCCAGTCCGACATGTTGACTGCTCCAAGACTCCCTCTCTCCTCTAGTTCAAACGTTTGGTATCAAAGCCAAGTTTTGCCACTTTCAGCCAGCACAGGCCGTCATTTTGAAAGTGCTGGGTTAGGAACAAACCTGAATCATATTTGACCATCTACAATGTGATCTTCAAGTACGCAAGACAAGATTTCCAATGAGACCAGGATCGCAAAGATCCAACAGTCGGATTGAGAGTTATGCTCAAAACGAGGTCGGCCAGGGCTACTCTCTTCTCTCTGAGTAAGACTGTCGCCTTGTGATGACGATAACCTTCTCATTCTTTGTCAAACTTAAAAACCAGCACATGCGAATTGAAGTATTTTTATTAAGCTTTCCATTGGTGCAAAAATAGTTGCATTCCATTGGTACGTTTGGGAGAAACACCATTTACAAGCTGGCGGGCGTCAGCTGGAGTAGGAGCAACAACATACCCAGTTTTCAAAAGGGCATATCTATAAACATCCTCTGTTGATGGACCTGTTTTATGGGTCAATCGGAAAGGTTTTGAGCTGAAGTTTCCATTAGTTGGCTCTGTTTTTCCAAATTCCCAGTGAACTGGCCTCTATAGTCCATTTTATGTCAGAACGATTTATGGCAGAAGCAACAGCAGAAGCAGGGGTAGCGCCGCCACTCAAGGGCATTGTTGAGCATCAGCAAAGCTCAAAATGGCAACAACAGGCCTAGTACCTGCATCCTAGCCCTAGGAAAGGCTGGAAGGACGTGCCAAGTTCACGTATTGGAAGATCCGTACCCGCCTTCTTTTGGAGGAGAGGCACTTGTGGGAGGTGGTGAGCGGCGACGAGCGCGCTCCGCCTCCACAGGTAAAAGGTATCACTGCAGCGGAGGTGGTGGCGGGGAAGACGCCGCAGAAAGGTGTAGTAGATGCAAGTTCATCTACAACTGCAGTAGCGGCATATGAGGAGTGGAAGAACAAGGACAAGCAATCCTACAGGCTGCTTGTCAATACCATCTCCAACACACATCTTCAGTACGTGAGTGACAAGGCCTCTGCAAAAGAGTGGTGGGAAACGTTGTGCAAGAAGTATGAGAGCAAGGATCTTGCATTCCTCATGCTTTTGGAGGAGAAGATGATGGCGTTGAAAATAGAGGGTGACGAAGGTATGAAGGCGTACTTGGAAAGGGCAAAGGAGCTGGCAAAGCAGCTGAAAGCGGCTGGAAACCTTGTGGAAGACACACGCTTCATCCTCCTGTTGCTCAGGCAAGTCCCAACGAGCTATGACACGGTGCGAGAGACGTTGGAGTCATTGCTGACTCTCCACCTTGACTTCATCTGCATGTACTTGGTGCAGGTAAAACTGCATCGCAATGCACCAAAACTCAATGGTGGCAGCAGCACTGAAGCAGCTTTCATCGCCATGGGCTCATGCAACAAGCACCTGCAGTAGTCTAGACAGCAGAGAGGTAAGAAGAGAGGCAAGTGCCACTATTTCCCGAAAGAGGGGCACTACAAGAAATCGCACAGACTTGTGTATTGGCTGTTTGGAGGGGAAGCAGCATCGCAAGACATTCTCTGAAACAAGGGAGCCCAAAAGGAGGTGTTGGAGCTGGACGGCACAGACTTGAGTGGCTCGATGTAGACCCAGAGCTTTGGAGGCTCTAGGCATTTTTTCACCTTCATTGATGATTTCAGCCGTTACACTGTTGTGTACTTTCTTTTCTCCAAGGACCAGTGCTTTGACAAGTTCAAGGAGTTCAAGGCCATGGAGGAGAACTTGACTGGCAAGAAAATCAAGACGGTATGCAACGACCGTGGTGGAGAGTACCTGAGCAAGGAGTTCCAGGTTTACTTAAAAAACAGCAGGTATCAAGGTGCAGCGCACAGTGTCATACTCGCCTCAGCAGAACGGTATTGCAGAACGCGTGAACCACACCATCCTTGAATCGGCGTGCTCCATGCTGCACGCAGCTCGACTCACCTACAACTTTTGGGCTGAACCAGTGAGCATTGCAGTGTACATCAAGAACCGCGATCCCACCAAGGCGCTGGAGTGGATAACGTCGTATGAGGCGTGGTTTGGCAAGAAGCCGTGCTTGGGTCATCTTTGCGAGTTTGGCAGCTTGGCGCACACGCACGTGCCCAAGGAGAAGCAGCAGAAATGGGCGGCGAAGAGCGCACAGATGCTGATGATCGGCTATGACGTGGCAAGCAAGGCGTATTGTCGTTACGAGAGGGATACTAGCCACGTCATTATCTCCACGGATGTCGTTTTCAATGAAAGTAACCTCATCGTCACCAACATCATGAGCGAAGAGGCAGCAGAACCAGCAGCTGATGAAACAACGGGAGCAGACATTCTCTCTGACCCCGTCTATCCTGAACCTTCCTCTATTGTGATAGTGGGAGAACCACTCTATTCTCCCATGTCTCATGCAACGGATAAAGAGTCCTCATTGGCAAAAGCAGAGGAAGAAGATGCACCACCATCAGTAGGAGCAGTTGTGCCAGCAGTACCATGCCAGCCGCCTGCTAAGGCTCCAGCACTAGGTCGAAGGTACCCTTTCAGAATGCACTACAAGCCCGGTGAGCACGTGCATTTCTGGATGTTGTAAAAGCCAGATCAAATGAATGTCACAGATGTAGCAGATTGAGAAGAGCCGACGTCGTACAAGGAGGCCATGGCTGCACCAGATGCAACAAGTTGGGCGCAAGCTGTGCAGCAAGAGATACAGTCGCAGCTCAACAATGGTACGTGGGAGCTGACCGAGCGTTCACCTGGACGCAAGGTTATCAAGTGCAAGTGGGTTTTCAAAAAGTAGATGGGTGCAGATGGCAACCTCAAAAAATACAAGGCGAGGCTGGTCGCCAAGGGCTATGTGCTGCAAGAACGCATTGAATACAGAGAAACCTTTGGATGTGGCGCTGCAGTGCATGGGATTTGAGCGTAGTGAGTGACTACAGCGTCTATCGCTGGCAGCATGGTCAAGAAGCGCTCATCAACATTGTCTATATGCATCACATGCTCCTCCTCTCCAACAGTATGTTTGCACTCCAGGAGTTCAAGGAGGCCATGTAAGAGCTCTTCCAGATGTCTGATCTTGGGGAAGCGTCATACTTCCTCGGTATGCAGATCACGCGGGACCGCAAATCACCCTCTCTCTCACTACAACAGAGTCTTTATGTCAAGGATGTCTTGTAGCGGTTCAGCATGGCAGAGGCCAAACCCATCGGCACGCCGCTGGAGACGCGGCAGTACCTCGTGAGCTTCAATGGAGAAGCGAATGCAGCTAAGTGGCAGAAGAACCAAAGTGCCGTCGGCAGTCTCATGTACCTGATGGTGGCAACCAGGCCAGAACTCGCACAGGCTGTGAGCGCTGTGAGCTAGCACATGGATAATCCCGGACCCGAGCACCAGAAGACAGTGAAGCGTATCTTCCGCTACCTTGCTTGCACCATCAACATCGGCATCACCTACAACGGCAACGACAAGAACATCATCGACTATACAGACGCAGATTGGGCTTCAAACCGTGAGGACCGCAAGTCCATCTCTGGACATTTGTTCCTTATGAATATTGGAGCCATGAGCTGGAGCAGCAAGCGGCACGTAGCCGTTGTTGGGAAAGCAGTCATCCGGCTCAGTTTCAGGTCCACAGGAGCAAGTTCTAGGAAACTACCATAAGCGTACTCTGATCGTCAATCCGACTTCACCATTAGAAAGATCAAGTGGGAAAATGTCTACGGTCCAAGTTTCAGACCACCAACGGCCCAATTGGGAGATATGAATTTTCAAAGTTTCCGGGGTCATCGACCACCGATATCTGGCTGACCATGGGCGATGGCTCCATGCCTTAGCCTGAGAAAAGAAAAACGCAAGAGGTCCAAGGTCACGACCTGATGGGAGCAATATCCAAAAGGTCTTAGATTCTTGGGTCGCCTTGTTAGAGTGTGCTGACTAGGAAAAAAGTATCTCCCCTTATTTTTTAGGTGAACTGAGATCCTTGTCTGCTAGCCACGGACACATGGCGATTCTCTATGGGATTGTGGGTTATGTGACCACTAGGAGTGTGCCATGAGAGCATTTTCTACCTCTCTAGGTCGTGTGTGAGAAGTCAGCCTGATTGCTAGGCTGATTTCCTCTCTTGTGTACCATTTTGGACTCTAGTGCGTGAGCCTTAGCCTTCATGGCTCAGTGGTGTGGCTTGTGATAGTGTTGACTTGCCCATGTTCTAGCTCCAAACGTACTCCATCATTATTAGTGATTCAACAACCATTCTTGAGCACAACTGATGCCTTTCGAGTCCCAAATGTTTGCTGCTCCAAGGCTCTCTCTCTTCTCCAGTTCCAATACTTGGTATCAGAGCCAAGTTCTGCCACTCTCAGCCAGTATAGGCTGTCACTTTGAGAGTGACGGATTAGGGTCACAATTCCACCAAATTTGATAATCAACCACTGAATATGCCAGAAAAAGAGACAAGCTTTCCAACGAGCTCAAGATCACAAAGATCGAACGGTCGGATTGAGAGTTATGCTCAAAACAATATCGCCTTGTGATGACCATAACTGTGTTATTTCTTTGTCCAATTGAAAGAGTAGAACTTGTGAATTAGAGGTTTTATCCTAAGCTTTCCATTGGTGCAAAAATATTTGCATTCCATTGGTACATTTGGGAGGAACGACGTTTACAAGCTGGCTGGTGTGAGCTGGAGTAGGAGCAGCAACATACCCTTTTTTCAAAAGGGCATATCTTTGAAACTCCCTTGTTGATGACCCTGTTTTATGGGTCTATATGAAAGGTTTTGAGATGAATTTTCCAGTGGTGGGCTCATTATTTTCAAATTCTCAATCTACTAGCCTCTATAGTCCATTTTCTGTCAGACAGGTTTCTGGCCGAAGCAGCAACAGAAGAAAGGGTATTGCCGCCACTCACGTTTTACAAAAAGAACGTACCCGCTTCCTTTTGGAAGAGTGGGGCTTGTGCGTGGTGGTGAGTGGTGACGAGCGTGCTCTGCCTCCACAAGAAAAATACATCACCGTAACAGAGGTGGTGGCGGGAAAGACGCCACAGAAATGTGCAGCAGATGGAAATTCATCTACAACTATAGCACCGACATATGAGGAGAGGAAGAAGGACAGGCAGGCCTGCAGGCTGCTTGTCAACACCATCTCCAACCCGCATCTTCAGTACGTGAGTGACAAGGCTACTGCAAAAGAGGGGTGGGACGCGTTGTGCAAGAAGAATGAGAGCAAGGATCCTGCATTCCTCATGCTGTTGGAGGAGAAGATGATGGCATTGAAAATGCAGGGTGACAAAGGGATGGAGGCGTACTTGGACAGGGCAAAGGAGCTGGTAAAGCAGATAAAAGCGGACGGCAACCCTGAGGAAAAGACGCGCTTCATCCTCCTCTTTTTGAGGGGACTCCCAACGAGCTACAACACGATGTAAAAGACGTTGGAGTGCAAGCCGACCCTGGACCTGGACTTCATCTGCATGCACCTGGTGCAGGTAGAAGTGCGTCATTATACAGCAAAGCGCAATGGAAGCGAGAGTAGTGAAGCATTATTTGTGGCCACAAGCTTACGTAACCAGCAGCAGCAGTAGTCTGGGCAGTAGAGAGGCAAGAACAAAGGTAAGTGCCACTATTCCCAAAAAGAAGGGTACTACAAGAAAGAGTGCTTCAAGTTCAAGAGGGACCACAAGGAGCAGGAGCAGCAGCAACAAATGCAGCAATCTCCACAATATCAGCTGTAGCAATCAGAGCAACGTCAGCCGCAGCAGCAGCAGTAGCAGAACGAGACCTGCGTGCGCCATTTTGGCAACATGAACGTGACCAAGGAGGTGCACAGCCGCCTCTTCATGGCAAAGCATCGCATGTCGCAGAAGGAGAAGGCGGATATGGCGTGGTACAAGGACTCCGGGTGTACGAAGAGCTTTACGCATCACAAGGAGTGGTTTACGCAACTGCTCTCCATTGTCCCCAGACTGATTGCTTTGGGTGATGATCGGGTGGTGTATGGTAAGGGGATTGGGATTGTGGAGATGAGGTTGGAGACCCCGCATGGCATTGAAGTGGGAGTATTCCATGGTGTGCCGTATCTACCTGATGTTGCGTTAAACCTTCTCTTAGTTTCCTCTCTCACCAACACAGGATGCGAGTCGTCTTTGACGACGACTATGGCTTCATCCTCAACAAGGAAACGTGAGAGGAGTTGGCCAGGTCGGTGAAGGAAGGCGACATGTACCGCCTGTTGGGGGTGACCAAGATCCCGCGTGAGCATAGTCTTCAACAGTGGTGCATGCCACAGATGGCGAAATCTGGCATGCGTACTACGGCCACATCGGCATGTGCGTTTGTAGCAACTTCAAACAAAGCAGATGGTGCTTGACTTGCCCACCATCTCTAACTTTGAGTAACAGCTATGCATCGGCTCTTTGGAGAGGAAGCAGCATCGCAAGGCGTTCTCTGGAGCAGGGGAACACGCGAAACAGGTGTTGGAGCTGGTCCACACAAACTTGTGTGGCCCGATGTAGACCCAGAGCTTTGGAGGCTCTAGGTATTTTCTCACCTTCATCCAGCACACTGCTCTGTACTTCCTTTCCTCCAAGGACAAGTGCTTTGACAGGTTCAAAGAGTTAAAGGCAATGGTGGAGAACTAGACTGGCAAGAAGATCAAGGCGTTGCGCAGTGACCGTGGCGGAGAATACCTGAGCAAGGAGTTGAGTCAACGCGGTCCATCAAGGCGCAGCGCACAGCGCCATACTCGCCGCAACAGAACGACGTAGTGGAATGTACCAACCGCACCATCGTTGAGTCAGTGTGCTCCATGCTACACGTGGCTCGGCTCACATATGACTTCTTGGCCAAAGCAGTGAGCACTACGGTGTACATCAAGAACTGAAGTCCAACCAAGGCCCTCGAGCAAATGACGCCGTACGAGGCGTGGTGCGACAAGAAGGCGAGCGTGGGTCATCTTTTTGCGTTTGGCAGCTTGGCGCACATGCACGTGACGAAGGAGAAGCGGCGAAAATGGGACGCGAAGAGCGCACACATGCGGATGATCGGCTATGACATGGCAAGCAAGGCGTATTGTCTTTACAAGAGGGATACTGGCCACGTCATCATCTCCATGGATGTCGTTTTCAATGAAAGTAACGTCATCGGTACCTACATCATCTGCAAAGAGGCAACAGAGGCAGCAGTTGATAAAGCAGTGGGAGTAGACATTCTCCCTGACCCCGCCTCACCTGAACCTTCCTCTACTATGACACTAGGAGAACCATTCTATTCTCCCATGTCTAATGTAGCAGATACAACGGCCTCATTGGCAAAAGCAGAGAGAAGATGCACCACCATCAGCAGGAGCAGTTGAATCTGCAGCACCGCGCCAGCCGCCTGCTAACGGACAGGCACCAAGTCGCAGGTATCCTCTCACGGTGCGCTATAAGCCTGGTGAGTGCGGGCATTTCTCGATGCTAAAAGAACCAGACCAGATGAACGTCGCATTTGCAGCAAACTCTCGTGAGCAACATCCTACAAGGATGCCATGGCTGCACCGGATGCATCAGATTGGGCGCAAGCTATACAGTAGGAGATACAGTCGCAGCTTGACAATGGTATGTGGGAGCCGACTGAGCGTCCACCTGGACGCAAGGTGATCAAGTGCAAGTCGGTGTTCAAGAAGAAGAGGGGCGCAGATGGAAACCTCAAAAAGTACAATGTGAGGCTCGTCGGCAAGGGCTACTTGCAGCAGGAAGGAATCGACTACACAAAAGTTTTGGCTCCTATTGCAAAGTTTGCCTCCGTGTGCACGCTCCTTCCTTATGTTGCAGCTCAGGACTTCAAGATTCACCACATCGATGTCAAGACGGCATTCTTGAGCTGTGACTTTGAGGAGGAAATCTACATGGAGTAGCCAGAGGGACTCGTCATGGATGGCCAGGAGCACCTAGTTTGCAAGCCGCAGAAGTTGCTGTACAGCCGCAAGCAAGCGTTGCGTGCTTGGAACCAGAAATTGGATGCGGCACTGCAGCGCTATGAGCCAGCACATGGAGAACCCCGAACCTGAGCACCGGAAGGCAATGAAGCGTATCTTCCGCTACCTTGCTAGAACCATCAACATCGGCATCACCTACAACGGCAACGACAACAACATCATCGGCTATGCAGACACCGATTGGGCTTCAAATCCTGAGGGGGATCCTGAAAGGGATTTGTAGCGCACCCTGAAAGGGTACCGTCTTCCTCTGCTTCTGCTGATGAGGCCGTTGTATCTGCTGCATCAGACATGGGAGAGTACAGTGGTTCTCCCACTATCATAGTAGAGGAAAGTTCAAGAGAGACGAGGTCAGGGAGAATGTATGCTTCCACTACTTGAGGAGCTGCTGGTTCTACTACCTCTTCGCAGATGATGTTTTTGCTGATGACGTTACAATCGTTGAAAATGACATCCTAGGACATGATGACGAGGCTAGTATCCCTCTCGTAGAGATGATATGCCTTGCCACGTCATAACTTATCATCAGCATCTGTGTGCTCTTTGCGTCCCATTTCTGCCGGTCCTCCTTGAGCACGTGTATGTGCGCCAAGCTGCCAAACGCGCGAAGATGACCCACACTCGGCTTCTTGCCGAACCATGCCTCATACGGTGTCACCAGCTCCAACACCTTGGTGGGACTACGGTTCTTGATGTACATCGTAGCGCTCAATGCTTTAGCCCAAAAGTCGTAGGTGAGGCGGGTCGCGTGAAGCATGGAGCGCGCCGACTCAACCATGCTCCGGTTGGCCTGTTCAATATCACCGTTTAGCTTCGGCGAGTATGGTGGGGTGTGTTGCGCCATGACGCCTGCTGCTGCCACGTAGTCCTGGAACTCCTTACTCAGGTACTCTCCGCCACGGTCGTTGTGCAACGCCTTGATCTTCTTGCTAATCTGGTTCTCCACCATTGCCTTGAACTCCTTGAACCTGTCAAAGCATTATTCCTTGGAGGAAAGGAAGTACACGGGAATGTAACGGCTGAAATCATCAATGAAGGTGAGAGAATACCTACAGCCTCCAAAGCTCTGGGTCTGCATCGGGCCACACAAGTCTGTGTTGACCAGCTCTAGTACCTCCTTTGCACGCTCCCCTGCTCCAGAGAATGCCTCGCAATGCTGCTTCCCCTCCGAGCAGCCGATACACAACTGCTGCTCAAAGTTACAGATAGTGGGCAAGTCACGCACCATCTACTTTGTTTGTAGTTGTTGCAAGGCGCGCATGTCGATGTCGCCGTAGCGCACATGCCAGATTTCGCAATATGTGGCCTGCACCACTACTGCAAGACTCTGCTCGCGCGGGATCTTGGTTGCCCCCAACAGGCGGTACATGTTGCCTTCCTTCACCGACCTGGCCAACTCCTCTCCCGTTTCCTTGTCGAGGATGTAGCCATAGTCGTCGTCAAAGACGACTCTCAGTCTTGTGTTGTAGAGGGAGGACACTGAGAGAAGGTTGAACGCACCTTCAGGTACATACAGTATGGCATGGAATACTCCCACTTCAATGCCACGCGGGGTCTCCAACCACATATCCACAATCCCAATCCCTTCAGCAAACACCACCTGATCATCACCCAAAGAAATCGGTCTGGGTGAATGGAGAGTGGCTACGTAAACCACTCCTTGTGATGCGTCAGGCTCTTGGTACACCCTGAGTCCGTGTACCATGCTAGATCCGCCTTCTCCTTATGCGACATGTCAGACTTTGCCATGAAGAGGCGGTCGCGCACCTCCGTGACCACGTTCATGTTGCCAACATGGCGCACGCCTGTCTGGTTCTGCTGCTGCTGCTGCTACTACTGCTACTACAGTTTTCGCTGCTGTGACTGCTGCTGTTGCTACTATGGAGATTGCTGCTTTTGTTGTTGCTGCTGCTGCTCCTTCTGGTCCCTCTTGAACTTGTAGTGCCCCTCTTTCTGGCAAGAGTGGAACTTGTCTTTCTTCTTGCCTTTCTGCTGCTGAGACTACTGCTGCTGCTAGTGGTTACATGAGCTTGTGGCAAAAAATGCTGCTATATTGTTGTCGCTGCCATTGCGCTTTGCGGCATTGCGACGGAGTTCTACCGGCACCAGGTGCATGCAAATGAATTCCAGGTCCTGGGTCGGCTGGCACTCCAATGTCTCTCGCAACGTGTTGTAGCTCGCTGGGAGTTCCCCCAGCAAGAGAAGGATAAAGCGCATCTCTTCCAGAGGGTTGCCAACCGCTTTCAACTGCTTTGCCAGCTCCTTTGCCAAGTCCAAGTACGCCTCCATCCCTTCGCCACCTTGTATTTTCAACGCCATCATCTTCTCCTCCAAAAGCATGAGGAATGTAGGATCCTTGCTCTCATACTTCTTGCACAAAGCGTCCCACTCCTCTTTTGCAGTAGCCTTGTCACTCACGTACTGAAGATGCGGGTTGGAGATGGTGTTGACAAGCAGCTTGTAGGCCTGCCTATCCTTCTTCTTCCACTCCTCAAATGCCGCTGCTGCATTAGTAGATGCACTTGCATCTACTGCACCTTTCTACGGTGTCTTCCCTGCCACAACCTCTGTTTCGGTGATACCTTTTGCCTGTGGAGGCGGAGCGCGCTCGTCGCCGCTCACCACCTCCCACAAGTCATTTTACCAAAAAGAGACAGGTACGGATCTTCCAAAACGTGAAGTTGGCGCATCCTTCCAGCCTATCCAAGGGCTGTGCTGCTCTTACCACACCTGCTGCTACCGTTTTGAGCTTTGGTGATGCTCAATGCTGCGCTTGAGTAGCGGCACTACCCCTCCTTCTATTGCTGCTTCTGCCAGAAATCTGTCTGACACAAAATGGACTCTAGAGGCCAACAGACTGGGAATTTGAAAACACTAAGCCCACCACTGGAAAATTCAGTACAAAAGCTTTCGGATCGACCCATTAAATAGGGTCATCAACTAGGAATTTTAAAATATATGCCCTTTTTAAAACAGGGTATGCTTCTGCTCCTACTCCAACTCAGACCAGCCTATAAACAGTGTTTTCCCAAACGTACTAATGGAATGCAAATATTTTTGTTCCACTGAAAATCTTAGGAAAAATACTTCAATTCGCATGTGCTACTTTTTAAACTTGACAAAGAAATGAGAGAGTTATGGTCATCACAAGGCGACAGTCTTACTCAGAGAGAAGAGTGTAGCCCCGGCCGACCTCCTTTTAAGGATAACTCTCAATCCGACTGTTGGATCTTCCTGGTCTTGGGCTCGTTTGAATGTTTGTCTTTTGAACTTGAAAATCCAATGGTTGATAGTCAAATTTGGTGGAGGTTTTCTCCTAACCTGTCATTCGCAAAGCCACGGCATGCGCTGGTTGAAAGTGGTCGAACATGGCTCTGATACCAAGTGTTGGAACTGGAAGAGAGAGGAAGCCTTGGAGCAGTAAACATGTGGGACTGGAAGGGCATCACTTGTGCTGAAGAGTGGTTGTTAAATAACTGAAATGATGGAGTACATATAGAGCTATAGCTTGGGCAAGTCAGCCCTCTCACAAGCCACACCACTTACTTATGGAGGCTAAGGCTCTCACACTAGAGTCCATAATCTCACACAAGAGAGGAAATCAGCCTAGAAATCAGGCTGACCACTCACACACAACCTAGAGAGCTAGAAAATGCTCTCATGGCACACTCCTAGTGGTCACATAACCCACAATCCCATGGAGAATCGCCATGTGTCTATGGCTAGCACACAAAGATCTCACCTCACCTAAAACGTAAGGAGAGGTACCTTTTTCCTAGTCAACACACTCTGACAGAGCAACCCAAGAATACATGACCTTTTTGGATATTTCTCCCATCAGGTCTTGACCTTGGACCTCTTGCCTTTTTCTTTTCTCAGGCAAAAGCATGGAGCCATCGCCCGTGGTGACCCAGATACTGGCGATCAATGACCCAGGAAACTTTTAGAATTCATATCGCCCAATCCGACCGTTGGATCGGCCTGAAACTTGGACTGTAGACATTTTGCTACTTCAGAATGATGCGGTTGGATTCAAGATTGGAGTAGGCATCTGGTTGTTTCTTGGAACTTGCTTCTGTGGACCTGAAATTGAACCGGATGGCTCCTTTGACAATAATTAGTTGGTGCAGCAAGCGGCAAGTGGTCGTGGCCACCTCAAGCACGGAAGCTGAGTACGTCTTTCTCAGCTTTGGACCCAAGGAATAGTTTGGCTTCAGCGTCTCATGGCAGAGATTAGTGGGAGTGCAACAGTTCCACTTCCTGTGTGCGTCGACAACCAAAGCGCAATCGCACTCGCCAAGAATATTGAGCACCATACACGCACCAAGCACATTGACATCGCATATCACTTCATCAGGTACATGGTGCAAACGGGTGCTATCAAGCTCGAGTTTACTCCAACTAGCAAGCAGGTCACTGATTTTCGCACCAAGCGAGTGCCCCGTGAGAAGCACCAGTTCTGCATGAACGCATGTGGACTCAGCCCAGTCTGACTATGGCAAAGTGGGAGATTGTTGGAAAAGGAACCATCCGGCTCAGTTTCAGGTGCACAAGAGCAAGTTCCAAGAAACTACCAGATGCCTACTGTGATCGTCAATCCGACTTCACCGTTGGAAAGATCAGGTGGTCAAATGTCTACGATCCAAGTTTCAGGCGTACGATACTGAGAGTACAGAATGGACCGGACTCAGCTGGTCATGCTTGGCTGAGGGAGAGCCTTTGACTGTAACGGAGGCTATGAACATGCCAGATGCGGCCAAGTGGAAGGAGGAGGTGGATAGCGAGCTGGCATTTATTGAAGAGAATGAAACATGGGTTCTGGTGGAGAGGCCCCCATGTGGACGTTGTCGAGTCAAAGTGGGTACTCTGGAAAATTTTCAAGCAGGATGATACTATCGATAATCACAAGGCAAGAGTTGTGGTAAACGAGTTTTGTCGGCGTACACTGATAGAGTACATGGAGACCTTCGCGCCTGTTGTCACCTTTGCCTCCATCAGATCCATGTTGGTCATCGTTGCTGTAAATGATCTGGAGGTCCAACCGATGGACGTCAAGATAGGTTTCCTCTACAGGAAGCTAGAGAAAGAAGTGATGATGGAAGTACACGAGGGAACCAAAGCTCCAGTGGGCAAGGTTTGGAGACTCGTCAAAGCACTCTACGGGCTTAAACAAGCCCCAAGGATATGGTGTTGAAATTCGAGGAGAGAGGGAGCCTTGGAGCAGCAAACATGTGGGTCTGGTTGTTGAATCACTCAAAATGATGGAGTACATATAGAGCTTGAGCTTGGGCACGTCAACCCTCTCACAAGCTAGACCACTTAGCCATGGAGGCGAACACACTAGATTCCATAATCTCACACAAGAGAGGAAGTCAACCTAGCAATCGGGCTGACCACTCACACACAACCTAGAGAGCTAGAAAATGCTCTCATGGCACACTCTTAGTGGTCACATAACCCACAATCCCATGCATAATTGCCATGTGTCCATGGGTAGCACACAAGGATCCCACCTCTCCTAAAAAGTAAGGAGTGGTACCTTTTTCGTAGTCAGCACACTCTGACAAGAAAACCTAAGAATCTAGGACCTTCTTGAATATTGTCCCCATCAGGTCTTGACCCTAGACCTCTTGCCCTTTTATTTTCTCAGGCTAAGGCATGGAGTCAACGCCCATGGTCACCCTGATTCCGGCGGTCGATGACCCCCGAAACTTTGAAAATTCATATCCCCCAATCACACTATTAGATCGGCTTGAAACTTGGACCGTGGACATTTTGCCACCTGATCTTTCCAATGAAGAAGTTGGATTGACGATCGGAGACGGCATGTGGTAGTTTCCTATAACTTGCCCCTGTGGACCTGAAACTGAGCCAGATGGCTCCTTTCCCAACACCTTGCCGAGCGTCATTTCATCAAACTCGACATCTCGGCTCCTGATGAGCTCTTCAACCGCTCGGTCCCACAGCCTCTATGCCTTGTGTGTACTGTCGTATCTGAATATTACACACTTGCGAGCACGTGCATCCAGCTTGCCACTTCCTTCTCCTGCTTCGACCTTTGCCCAGGCAGTACAATCAAAGACCCTCAAGTGTGAGGCATCTGTCTTCTTCCGTGACCAGCCTCCTGTGGCGTCCTGAGCTACTTCTCTTGCTGCTTCTTATCACGCCTTCCAAGTGCAGCTGCCAGAGTGAGATTCACAAGGTAGTAAGCAGTTCTTGCAGCTTCAGCCTAAAAGTGAGGTGGGAGTTTAGCCTCGAAGAGCATGCTTCGTGCCATGCCGAGGACCGTCTGGTTCATCAGCTCGGCAACGCCATTACTCTACGGAGGTGTAAGGCATGGTGGTCAGGTGGTTGATGCCATGTTGGCTGAACCAACCTTTGCATGCCTCGTATCCACCACCGTTGTCCGTGCGTAGTGCCTTGATCTTCTCGCTTGTCCGCTACTCTACCATCGCGATTAACTCTTGCAGCTTCTCCTTGACCTCTCCCTTTGTCTTGAGGAAGTAGATCCACATCTTGCGAGTGTGGTCATCGATGAAGGTAAAAAAATACTTGCTGCCCCCATTCGAAGGAGTACAAAATGGCCCGCAGACATCAGAGTGCGGACATCGGAGTGAGAATCAAGTCTAAGATTGCTGACGCACGTTGTCGGTTACGCTCAAAGGGCTTTCTCTTTGCCTTGCGTTGGAGGCATGGCTCACACAGCTTCTTGCACTTTCCCTCATCCTTGGCCTTGCATTCCTCCATCTCATGAAACACTTCGTGGTACTCCATAGCTTGTAGTGTCCTGTCAGCCACATGGCCAAACCACCTGTGCCACAGCTCAGCATCTGTGTTCGTGGAGTTGGCCGCCATGGGAACGGCCCGTGGTGCAATACCAGGCTTTTGAGACTTGGGTTCCTCAATCGCCGCATATCCCTCATTTGTACTTTCAAGGGGCTTGGTCTAGAGCATGTAGAGCCCCTCAACTCTTGGGACCTATGCGACGAGACTCTCCTTGGGATAGGAGATCTTGATGGCCTTGTTCTTGACAATCACGGCCTCTTAACTGTGAAGGCGACCGTCATGCCGTGGTCCATGATTTTGGACACCGACAAGAGGTTTACCAAAAACGACGGCATGTAGACGATTTTCTTCAGCTCCAAGTCTTTTTTAGCAATGTTCACGTTGATGCTGATCAACTTATCTCCCTCACCTTGCGCATGGACAAGGCTGTCATAGGCACACCTGAAGCGACGTTCAGTGTCATCAATGGAGATAACCCATACTCATACTTCTCCCTTGAAGAGTGGTGGTTCGTGCCAGAGTTGAGCCCGTATGCTCCACGCTTGAGCAGTGCCGCTCCCTTGGTTGCCGGTACGCTCTCAGACCATCATGTTTGTTAACTCCTTCTTACCCTTTCCTTTGCCCTCATATCTACCACCGTGATCTCCGTCTTCTTTCTTGGGAGCCCTACACTCCGGTGCCCAATGCCCAGGCTTGCCACATTTATGGCATTTTCCAGGACGCTTTGAACTCTTTCCTCCGCCACCATTACCTTTTTTTTCCACTGCCACCGCTTCCGCTGCCGCTTTGACCAGAAGAGGAGTTGTTGCCACGACCACCATATTGTGCAGCATAGGATGAAATCCTAGCCTCACTTTTGCTACAACGCATGGCCTCGTTTCACACGTACTCAGACACTGCCTTATACGTCAAATCCTCCTCCTTCCAACCGCCAAAGACGGTGATCAAAGGACCCCAGCTTTTAGATAGCGCCATGAGGAGGATCATGGACTGCATGTTGGTGTCGATTTCCTAGTTCATTTGGGTCACTTGCTGTAGCAGTTCTTCAAACTGCATTAAGAAGTCCGCAATCGACTCTTTTTTGCTCACCCTCATCGAAATCAGCATTTGAAGGATGAAGAGGCGATTTGCGAGAGCTCTTGATTGGTGTACGCGTGCAAGCTTCTCATAAGCCTTTGATGCATGTGTCATACCTTGAAGGTGGACATACTATGACTCATGCACTAATGTCATAAGAATCGCAAGTGCCATGTTCTTTTTGATACTCCACGCTTCATATCCAAAATCTATTATTGGAAATTCAACCTCTTCTTCAAGGAACATTTTCTTGTAGCCACGCAACCTCATGATAATCTTAGATTGCCATTTCCACAAGGGAAAACTTATCCCTGTGAACTTTGACATCCCACCATTGACCTGCTCAACTATGAGCGTCGCCGGTGTTGTCATATTGCTTGTCTACTATCACGCTGACCACTCACACACGACCTAGAGAGCTAGGTCGTGTGAATACATCAAGGCTTGATCGTACGACTGTTGACTTGATATGCTCCTTGTCCGTCGCTGACATTTGGATAGGCACTAGACGGACTAGGCATGCACTCTTCTCTTGGAGTAAGTCCCCTAAGTCTGGTCCAGATAGACAAGGCATGCACTACTCCTTTGGAGCGAATCCCCTTGGTCTAAACTGGATAATATAGCCAACAAAAACTACCTAGGACAACTCCTTGTGGCTTAGACGTTCCAGAGCAAGTCTCTGGAGCAAGAGGTCATTGGGTCAAATCCCAGCCCAGTAACTCATTTTCTTTGTAACAAAAAGGGGGACAAGAAGGTTCCAAGAGACATCTTAGAACATTCCAAGGTCCTTCCTGGTGGCTAGCGCAACTTGGCACTCACACAGAGCGCCATGTAGGCAAGGGGGATGATGCAATCCAGATTGTCCCCAAAGTGGCTCATCGAAAGAGCCACTGCGTGCCTAGGCTA
>SZWC01002991.1:43021-66351 GCA_023375785.1 Penium margaritaceum | reverse complement strand
GGTGGCTAGCGCAACTTGGCACTCACACAGAGCGCCATGTAGGCAAGGGGGATGATGCAATCCAGATTGTCCCCAAAGTGGCTCATTGAAAGAGCCACTACGTGCCTAGGCTACAGGCTGGCTCTAGGACTGTACAAACCTGTCAATGCCTGTCATTTAGTACAGTTCTTACCTTTGAGACTCCTAACAGAGTTGTCCACTAGAGGCAGACACTAATGAAGCATTGGTTGGTCTAATCCCCAAGAGTTTGCTCCTCTCGCGAAAGTGACCAGGTGTTAAGGACACAGTGCAAGGAAGTCATTCCTATGAAGTGCCCAGTGTGGAACCTTGGCTCTGAGGGTGATATCATCCCTTGGTTTTCCCTCGCCTTACACATGGACAAGGCTGTCGTTGGCACACCTGAAGCGACGTTCATAAGCCCCAATGGAGACTAACCCATCCTTCTCCCTTGAAGAGTGGTGGTTCATGCCAGAGTCGAGCCTGTAGACTCTACGCCTGAGAAGTCCTGTTCCCTTGGTTGCCGGCACGCTCTCAGCCATCATGTTCATCAACTCTTTCTTACCCTTTCCTTTGCCCCGTCTTCCTTCTTTGGATCCTTGCACTCCTGTACCCAATGCCCAAGCTTGCCATAGTTATGGCACTTTCCAGGACACATTGAACCCTTTCCACCGCCATCATTACCTTTTCCTCCACCGCCTCCGCTTTGGCTGCCGCTTTGACCAGAAGAGTAGTTGCCACGACCACAGTACTGTGAAGCATAGGCTGAAATGTTAGCCTCACTACCGGTGTGACGGATGGCCTTGTTACGCACGTACTTGGACACTGCCTCATACGTCAGATCCTCCTCCTTCCAACCATCGAAGACAGTGATAAGAGGACCCCAGCTTCCAGGTAGCGCCATGAGGAGGATCATACCATATATGTTGGTGTCGATTTCCCAGTTGATTTGGGTCACTTGGTGTGGAAGTCCTTCAAACAGTAATAGGAAGTTCGGAATCAACTCTCCCTCCCTCACTCTCATCGAAATTAGCTTTTGAGGGATCAAGGGGCGATTTGCAAAAGCCGTTGATTGGAATACACGTGCAAGCTTCTCATAAGCCTTTGATGCAAGTGTGATACCTTGTAGGTAGACATGCGGTAACTTATGCATTGATGTTCAAACTTCATATGTTGGAAAAGGAACCATCTGGCTTAGTTTCAGGTCCACATGAGCAAGTTCCAAGAAAAAACTAGATTCCTACTCCGACGTGGCAAAATGTCTACGGTCTAAGTTTCAGGCGTAACCAACAGTCGGATTGGGAGATATGAATTTTTGAAGTGTCTCAGGTCATCCACCTCCAGTATCTGGGTGACCATGGGCGATGGCTCCATGCCTTAGCCTGAGAAAAGAAAAAGGCAAGAGGTCAAGAGTCAAGACCTGATGGGAGAAATATCCAAAAAGGTCCTAGATTCTTGGGTTGCCTTGTCAGAGTGTGTTGACTAGGAAAAAGGTACATCTCCTTACTTTTTAGGTGAGGTAAGATCCTTGTGTACTAGCCATGGACACATGACGATTCTCTATGGGATTGTGGATTATGTGACCACTAGGAGTGTGCCATGAGAGCATTTTCTAGCTCTCTAGGTCGTGTTTGATTTGTCAGCCTGATTGCTAGGCTGATTTCCTCTCTTCTGTGAGATTATGGCTCACACACTAGAGTGTGTTAGCCTTAGCCTCCATGGCTAAGTGGTGTGGCTTGTGAGAGGGCTGACTTGTCCAAGCTGTAGCTCTATATGTACTCCATTATTTTGAGTGATTCAACACCTATTCTTTAGCACAAGTAATGCCCTTTCAGTTCCACATGTTTGGTGCTCCAAGGCCTCTCTCTCCTCGAGTTCCAACACTTGGTATCAGAGTCAAGTTTTGCTACTTTCAGCCAGCAAAGGCCATCACTTTGAGAATGACGATTTAGGGCGTGAGCTCCACCAAAATTGACAATCGACCACTTGATCTTCAAGTTCAAGACACAAGCTTTCCAACGAGCCCAAGATATTGAAGATCCAACAGTTGGATTGACAGTTATGCTCAAAACCAGGTCGGCTAGGGCTACACCCTTCTCTTTGAGTAGGAGTGTCGCCTTGTGATGACCATAACTCTTTCATTTCTTTGTCAAAATTAAAAAGTAGCACATACAAATTGAAGTATTTTTCCTAAGCATTCCTTTGGTACGTTTGGGAGAAACGCCGTTTACAAGCTGGTTGGTGTGAGCTGGAGTGGGAGCAACAGCATACCATAACTTCAAAAGGGCATATCTCTAAAACTCCCCTGTTGATGACCTGTTTTATGGGTCTGTCTGAAAGGTTTTGAGATGAGTTTTCTAGTATAGGACTTTGTTTTTCTAAATTTCCAGTCTAGTAGCCTCTATAGTTGATTTTCTATGAGACAGATTTCTGGCAAAAGCAACAACAGAGCAGGGATACCGCTTCTACTCAAGGGCACCGTTGAGCATCTCTAAAGCTCAAAAAGGCAGTAGCAGGCGTGGTAATAGAAGGCTAGTCCTTTGAAAGGCTGTAAGGACGTGCCAACCTCACGTTTTGGAAGATCCGTATTTGCCTCCTTCTGGAGGAGAAGGGCTTGTGGGAGGTGGTGAGCGGCGACGAGCGCACTCCGCCTCCATAGGCAAAAGGCATCACTGCAGCAGAGATGGTGGCGGGGAAGACGCCATCGAAAGGTGTAGCAGATGCAAGTTCATCTACAACTGCAACACCTGCATATGAGGAATGGAAGAAGAAGGACAAGCCGGCCTACCAGCTGCTTGTCAACACCATCTCCAACCCGCATCTTCATTACGTGAGTGACAAGGCTACTGCAAAAAAGGAGTAGACTACGTTGTGCGAGAAGTAGGAGAGCAAGGATCCTGCATTCCTTATGCTTTTAGAGGAGAAGATGATGGCGTTGAAAATGCAGGGTGGCAAAGGGATGAAGGCGTACTTGGACAGGGCAAAAGAGTTGGCAAAGCAGCTGAAAGCAGCGGACAACCCTGTGGAAGAGACGCGCTTCATCCTCCTCTTACTGGGGGGACTCCGAGCGAGCTACGACACGGTGCGAGAGACGTTGGAGTGCCAGCTGACCGTCGACCTGGACTTCATTTGCACGTACCTGGTGCAGGTAGAAGTGCGTCGTAGTGCAGCAAAGTGCAATGGCAGCAGTAGTATTGAAGCAATATTTGTGGCCACAAGCTCACGTAACCAGTAGCAGCAGCACTCTAGGTTACAGAGAGGCAAGAAGAAAGGCAAGTGCCACTATTGCCAAAAAGATGAGCACTACAAGAAAGAGTGCTTCAAGTTCAAGAGGGACCAGGAGTAGTAGCAGCAGCAACAAAAGAAGCAATCTCCATTGCAGCAGTAGCATCAATCACAGCAGCGTCAGCAGCAGCAGTAACAGCTGTAGCAGAACCACACTAGCGTGCGCCATTTTGGCAACATGAACGTGGCCAAGGAGATGCGTGACTGTCTCTTCATGGCGAAGTCTGACTTTTCGTAAAAGTAGGAGGCAGATCTGGCGTAGTACAAGGACTCAGGGTGTACCAAGAGCCTGACGCATCACAAGGAGTGGTTTACACAGCTGCTCTCCATTCTCCCGAGACCGATTGATTTGGGTGATGATCGAGTGGTGTATGCTCAGGGGATTGGGATTGTGGATATGTGGTTGGAGACCCCGCGTGGCATTCAAGTGGGAGTGTTCCATAGCGTGCTGTATGTAGCTGATGCTGCGTTCAACCTACTCTCAGTGTCCTCTCTCACCAAAACAGGACTACGAGTCATCTTTTACAACGACTATGGCTACATCCTCGACAAGGAAATGGGAGAGGAGTTGGCCAGGTTGGTGAAGGAAGGCGACATGTACCGCATGTTGGGGGCGACCAAGGTCCCGCGAGAGCAGAGTCTTGCAACAGTGGTGCCAGCCACAGATGGTAAAATGTGGCATGCGCGCTATGGCCACATCGGCCTGCATGCCTTGCAGCAATTTCACACAAACCAGATGGTGCGTGACTTGCCCACCATCTCTAACTTTGAGCAGCAGTTGTGCATCGGCTGTAAAGGAGGGGAAGCAACATCGCGATGCGTTCTCTGGAGCATGGGAGCGTGCAAAGGAGGTGTTGGAGCTGGTCCACAGAGATTTGTGTGTCCCGATGCAGACCCAGAGCTTTGGAGGCTTTAGGTATTTTCTCATCTTCATTGACAATTTCAGTCATTACACTGATGTGTACTTCCTTTCCTCCAAGGACCAGTGCTTTGACAGGTTTAGGGAGTTCAAATCAATGTGGGAGAACCAGACTGGTAACAAGATCAAGCCATTGCGAGGGACTGTGGCAGAGAAAACTTGAGCAAGGAGTTCCAAGACTACCTCGCAGCAGCAGGCATCAAGGCACAGCGCACCGCCCCATACTTGGTGCAGCAGAACAGTGTTGCAAAACATACCAACCGTACCATCGTTGAGTCGGCGCACTCTATGCTTCACGTGGCTCAGCTCACCTACGACTTTTGGGCTGAAGCAATGAGCACTGCGGTGTGCATCAAGAACCGTAGTCCCACCAAGGCATTGGAGGAGTTGACACCGTGCAAGCGTGGTTTGGCAAGAAGCCGGCCGTGGGTCATCTTCATCCGTTTGGCAGCTTGGTACACATGCACGTGCCGAAGGAGCAGCAGTAGAAATGGGACGCGAAGAGTGTACGGATGCTGATGATCAACTATGACATGGCAAGCAAGGCGTATCGGTATGACGGGATATTGGCCACGTCATCATCTCCAAGGATGTTGTTTCCAAGGAAAGTAACGTCACCGGCACCAACATCATCTACAAAGAGGCAGCAGAACCAACAGCTGATAAAGCAGTGGAAGTAGACATTCTCCTTGACCACGTCTCTCTTGAACCTTCCTCTACTATGACAGTGGGAGGAGCACTCTACTCTCCCATGTCTGATGCAACAGATATAGCGACCTCATCGGTAGAAGCAGAGGACGAAGATGCACCACCATGAGAAAGAGCAGTTGTTTAGCACTACCACACCAGCCGCGCGCTAACGCCTCTTCATGGTCGCAGGTACCCTCTCATGGTGCACTACAAGCCTCGTGAGCGCGCGCATTTTGGATGCTCCAAAAACCAGAGCAGATGAACGTCGCATTTGCAGCAGACTTTGATGAGCCGACGTCGTACAAGGTGGCCATGGCTATACTAGATGAAGCAGATAAGGTAGAAGTTATGCAGTAGGAGATAGAATCACAGCTCGACAACAAAACAAAGGAGCCGACTGAGCTTCCACGTTGACGCAAGGTAATCAAGTGCAAGTGGATGTTAAAGAAGAAGAGGGGCACAGATGGTAACCTTGAAAAGTACAAGGCGAGGCTCGTCGCCAAGGGTTATTTGCAGTAGGAAGGCATTGACTACATGGAAACCTTTGCTCCTGTTGCAAGGTTTGCCTCTGTGTGCATGCTCCTTTCTTATGTAGCAGCTGAGGACTTCGAGTTTCACCACATGGATGTCAAGACGACATTCTTGAACGGTGACTTGGAGGAGGAAATCTACATAGAATAGCCTAAGGGATTTTTCATGGATGGAAAGGAGCACCTCGTTTCCAAGCTATAGAAGTTGTTGTACAGCCTCAAGCAAGCATCGCCTGCTTGGAACCAGAAATTTGATGCGCCACTATAGTGCATGGGGTTTGAGCGTAGCGAGTGTGACTACAACGTCTATTGCTGTCAGCATGGTCATGAGGTGCTCATCATCATCATCTATGTGGATTACATGCTCCTCATTTCCAACAGCATGTTTGTATTGCAATAGTTCAAGGAGGCAATGCAAGAACGCTTCCAGATGTCCGATCTCGGGGAGGCGGCATACTTCCTCCCCATCCAGATTATGAGTGACCGCAAATCACACTCTCTCTTGCTATAGCAGAGCCGCTACATCAAGGATGTCTTGCAACGGTTCGGCATGGTAGAGGCTAGACCCATCGGCACGCCAGTAGAGACGCGGCATTACCTCGTGAGCTTCAATGGAGAAGCGGATGCAGCTGAGCCCCAGAAGTACAAGAGCCCTGTCGGCAATCTCATGTACCTGATGGTGGTAACCGCGCTGGACCTCACACACGCTGTGAGCACTGTGAGCCAGTACATGGCGAACCCTGGACCTGAGCACCAGAAGGCAGTGAAGCGGATCTTTCGCTACCTTGATGGAACCATCAACATCGGCATTACCTACAACTGCAACGACAACAACATCATCGGCTATACAGATGCAGATTGTGCTTCAAGCCCTAAGCACCGCAAGTATATCTGTGGACATGTGTTCCTCGTGAATGGCGGGAAGCCATCAGCTCGTGCAGCAAGTGGCAGGTGGTCGTGGCCACCTTAACCACGGAAGCTGAGTACGTCTCTCTCACCTTTAGAGCCTAGGAAGGAGTTTGGCTTCAACTTCTCATGGCGGAGATGAGTGGGAGTGCAGCAGTTCCAATTCCTGTATGCGTCGACAACCAGAGCGTAATTGCACCTGCCAAGAATCCTGAATACCATGCATGCACCAAGCACATTGACATCGCATATCCCTTCATTACGCACATGGTGTAGGAGGGTACTATCACCCATGAGTTTACTCCAACTAGCAAGCAGGTTGCTGATTTTTGCACCAAGCCAGTGACCCATGAGAAGCAGCAGTTCTGCATGAAGGCATGTGGACTCAGCCCACTCTCACTACGGCAAAGTGGGAGATTGTTGGAAAAGGAGCCATGCGACTCAGTTTCATGTCAACATGAGCAAGTTCAGAGAAACTACCAGAAGCCTACTCCGATCGTCAATCCGACTTCTTCATTGGAAATATGAGGTGGCAAGATGTCTACGGTCCAAGTTTTAGGCAGATCCAGCGGTCGGATTGGGAGATATGAATTTTTGAAGTTTTTGGGGTCATCGACCTCCGGTATCTGGGTGACCATGGGTAATGGCTCCATGCCTTAGCCTGCGAAAAGAAAAAGGCAAGAGGTCAAAGGTTATGACCTGATGGAAGAAATATCCAAAAAGGTCCTAGATTTTTGGGTTGCCTTGTCAGATTGTGTTGACAAGGAAAAAGGTACCTCTCCTTTCTTTTTCGGTGAGGTGAGGTTCGGCCTGGTTGTCATTATCAGGTACATGAGACTCCCAACTGTGCTCTGGTGCTTCTCTCGCTCAGCTGTATCAGCTTCTCCATTGAGGCTCACGAGCGAGTGCCGTGTCTCCAGCGGCGTGCTGATGAGTTTGGCCTCTGACATGCCGAACCACTACAAGACATCCTTCATGTAGTGGCTCTGCTGTAGCGAGAGAGTGTGATTTACGGTCACGCATAATCTGGATACCGAGGAAGTATGACGCCTCCCCGAGATCACACGTCAAGAAGTGCTCATGCATGGCCTTCTTAAACTCCTACAGAGCAGTCATGTTGTTGAAAAGGAGGGACATGTCATCCACATAGACGATGATGATGAGCAAATCATCACCATGCTGCCAACGATATATGCTATAGTCACACTCGCTACGCTCAAACCCCATGCACTACAGCGCATCATGCAATTTCTGGTTCCAGAGAAGCAACGCTTGCTTGAGGTCGTACAGCAACATCTGCGACTTGCAAACCAGGTGCTCTTGGCCATCCATGACGAACCCCTCCTGCTACTCCATGTACATTTCCTCCTCCAATTCACCGTTCAAGAATGCAATCTTGACTTCCATGTGGTGAATCTCAAAGTCCTTACCTGCTACATAAGAAAGAAGCGTGCGCACTAAGGCAAACTTTGCAACAGAAGCTAAGGTTTGAGTGTAGTTGATGACTCCCTGCTGCGAGTAGCCCTTGGCGAGGAGCCTCGCCTTGTACTTTTCAAGGTTGTCATGTGCGCCCCTCTTCTGCTCGAAAACCCACTTGCAATTGATTACCTTGCGTCCAGGTGGATGCTCAGTCAGTTTCCACGTACCGTTGTCAAGCTGCGACTGTATCTCTTACTACACAGCTTCCACCCAATCTGCAGCATCTGGTGTACCCATGGCCTCGTTGTACGACGTCTGCTCATCAGAGCCTGCTACAACTGCGACATTCATCTGCTCTGGTTTGTGGATCATCCACAAATGCCCACGCTCACCAGGCTTGTAGCATATCCTGAGAGGGTACCTTCGACCTGGTGCTGGAGCGTTGGCAGGGAGCTAGTGAGGTGCTGATAGCACAGCTGCTGCTGAAGCTGGCGGTGCATCTTCATCTGCTGCTTCTGCTAATGAGGCCGTTCCATCTACTGCATGAGACATGGGAGAGTGGAGAAGTTCTCCCATTATCACAGTAGAGGAAGGGCCAGGAGAGACTGGGTTAGGAAGGGTAGCTGCTTCTACTACCTCGTTAGCTGTTGGTTGTGTTGTTTCCTAATAAACAATGTTGGCGTCTATGACGTTGCTCTTTTTGAAGATGATATCTTTGGAGATAATGACGTGGCCCGTATCCCTCTCGTAGAGGCGAGAGGCTTTGCTTGTCATGTCATAACCGATCATCAGCATCTACGCGCTCTTCGCATCCCATTTCTGCTGCTTCTCCTTTGGTACATGCATGTGCGCTAAGCTGCCAAACACACAAAGATGACCCACGCTCAGTTTCTTCCCGAACCACGCCTCGTACAGTGTCATCTGCTCAAGGGCCTTGGTTGGACTGCGGTTCTTGATGTAGACCGTGGTGCTCACTGCTTCGGCCCAGAAGTCATAGGTGAGCCGAGTCGCATGCAGCATGGAGCGCACCGACTCAATGATGGTACGGTTGGCACGTTGTGCTACGCAGTTTTGTAGTGGCGTGTTTGGCGCGGTGCGCTACACCTTGATGCGTGCTACTGTGAGGTAGTCCTATAACTCCTTGCTCACGTACTCTGTGCTACGGTCACTGCATTGTGCCTTGATCTTCTTGCGTGTCTGGTTCTTACCATTGCCTTGAACTCCTTGAACCTGTCAAAGCATTGGTCCTTGAAGGAAAATAAGTACACAACAGTGTAACGACTGAAATCATCAATGAAGGTGAGAAGATACCCTGAGCCTCCAAAGCTATGGGCTTTCATCGGGCCACACAAGTCTGTGTGGACCAGCTTCAGCACCTCCTTTGTGCGCTCCCCTGCTCCAGAGAACGCGTGGAAATGTTGCTTCCCCTCCAAATAGCTGATGCACAACTGCAGCTCAAAGTTAGAGATAGTGGGCAAGTCACGCACCATCTGCTTCGTTTGAAGTTACTGCAAGGCGCGCATGCCAATGTGGCCGTAGAGGGCATGCCAGATTTTGCCATCTGTCGCCTGCACCACTGTTGCAATACTCTGCTCACGCGGGATCTTGGTTGGCCCCAACAAAATACGTGTCGCTTTCCTTCACCGACCTGACCAACTCCTCTCCCGTTTCCTTGTCGAGGATGTAGCCATAGTCATCGTCAAAGACGACTCGCAGTCCTGTGCTGGTGAGAGAAGACACTGAGAGAAGGTTGAACGTAGCATTAGGTAGACACAGCACGTCATGGAACACTCCCACATTAATGCCATGCGAGGTCTCCAAGCACATCTCCACAATCCCAATCGCACGAGGGGGAGGGGGGGAATGGAGAGCACCTACGTAAACCACTCCTTCTGGTGCGTCAGGCTCTTGGTATACCCTGATTCCTTGTACCATGCGAGATCCGCCTTCTCCACCTAGACATATTAGACATCGCCACCAAGAGGCGGTCGTGCACCTCCTTTGCCACGTTCATGTTGCCAAAATGGCACATGCCTGTCTGGTTCTGCAACTGCTGCTACTGTTGCTGCTGACGCTTTTGTGACTGCTCCTGCTGCTGCTCTGGATATTGCTGCTTTTGTTGCACTACGACGCGGTTCCACCTGCACCAGGTACGTACAGATTAAGTCAAGGTCAAGAGTCGGCTGGCACTCCAACGTCTCTCGCACCGTGTCCTAGCTCGATCAGAGTCCCCTCAACAAGAGGAGGATGAAGCTCGTGTCTTCTAATGGATTTGCGGCCGCTTTCAGCTGCTTTGCCAGCTCCGTTGCCCTGTCCATGTACGCCTCCATCCCTTCATCACCTTGCATTTTCAATGCCATGATCTTCTCCTCCAAAAACATGAGGAATGCAGAGTCCTTACCCTCATACTTCTTGCACAACGTGTCCCACACTTCTTTTGTAGTAGCTTTGTCACTTACATACTGAATATGTGGGTTGGAGATGGTGTTGACAAGCAGCCTGCAGGCTTGCCTGTCCTTCTTCTTCCACTCCTCATATGCCGGTGTTGTAGTTGTATATGAAATTGCACATGCTGCACCTTTCTGCGGCGTCTTTCCCGCCACTACCTCCGCTACGGTGATGCCTTTTGCCTGTGGAGGCAAAGCGCGCTCGTCGCTGCTCACCACCTCCCACAAGCCGTTCTCCTCTTAAAAGAGGCGGGTATGCATCTTTCAAAACGTGAAGTTGGCGTGCCCTTCCAGCCTCTCCAAGGGGTGGGCTGCTATTGCCACGCCTGTTGCTACCATTTTGAGCTTTGGTGATGCTCAACGCTGCCCTTGAGTGGCGACGCTACCCCTGCTTCTACTACGGCTTCTGCCAGAAATCTGTCTGACAATAAATGGAGTGTAGAGGCCAGAACACTTAGAATTCGGAAAATCAAAGCGCACCACTGGAAAACTCAGCTCAAAACCTTTCAGAACAAGCCATAAAACAGGGTCATGAACAAGGGATTTTAAGAGATGGGATTTTGAAAACAAGGTATGCTTCTGCTCCTTCTGCAGCTCACACCTGCAAGCTTGTAAACAGCGTTTCTCCCAAACGTACCAATGGAATGCAAATGTTTTTGCATCAATGGAAAGCTTAAAACAAAATACTTCAATTTGTATATGGTACTTTTTCAATTTGACAAAGAAATAAGAAAGTTATGGTCATCACAAGGCGATAGTCTTACTTAGAGAGAAGATCGGACGGTTGAATCCTCACGATCTTGGGCTCGTTAGAAAGCTTGTCTTGCAAACGTGAAGATCAAGTGGTGGATTCTGAAATTTGGTGGAGGTTTCATCCTAAGCTGTCACTTTTAAAGTGACGACCTGTGCTGGCTGAAAGTGGTATAACTTGGCTCTGATACCAAGTGTTGGAACTGGAGGAGAAAGGGAACCTTGGAGCAGCAAACATGTGGGATTGAAAGGGCATCACTTGTGCTACAGAATGGTTGTTAAATCACTCAAAATGACAGAGTACATATGAAGCTAGAGCTTGGGCAAGTCATGTCAACCCGCCTGAGGCGACAGTCTTGAAAACGGGTTCCGACACAATCGTTCCCCCCAACCGCTCTTGGTACTGCAACCAAGGGATAATATCACCCTCAGAGCCAAGGTTCCACAGTGAGCACTTCATAGGAATCACTTCCTTGCACTGTGTCCTTAGCACGTGGTCACTTTCGCGCGAGGAGAGAACTCCTGGGGCTTAGACCAATCAATGTTTCTTTAATGTCTACCTCTAGTGGACAACTCTGTTAGGAGTCTCAAAGATAAGAACTATACTCAATGACAGGCAACTGACAGGTTCCTATAGTCCTAGAGCTAGCCTCTAGCCTAGGCGCGTAGTGGATCCTTAGATGAGCCACTTTGGGGGCAATTTGGATTGCATCATCCCCCCTGCCTACATGGCGCTCCGTGTGACTGCCAAGTGGCGCCAGCCACCAGGAAGGACCTTGGAATTTTCTAAGATGTCTCTTAGAACCTTCCAGTCCCCCTTTTGGTCACAAAGAAAATAAGTCATTGGGATCGGATTTGACCCAGTCCTAGGTAGTATTTGCTGGCTATACTATCCATCTTAGACCAAGGGGACTTGCTCCAAAGGAGCAGGGCATGCCTTGTCTATCTGGACCAAAATTAGGGGACTTACTCCAAGGGAGCAGTGTATGCCTAGTTCGTCCTGTACTTAACTAAATTTCAGCCATGGACAAGGAGCATATCAAGTAAAAAACTCTCCCTTACATCTATGTCCATTTGCTGTGAGATCTCTCCTCTCCCCAGCAGTTTTGGCCTTAGTCTTTGTCCGGAGTGTTGACCATACCGATGCCTTGAGTACCTGTAGAGTGCTATTCACTGTCTAGCGCCTTTGTTATGCAATGTGCGAGCATCTTCCTGGTCTCCATGTATTCCAGGTCAACGATCTCCTTTGTGACCAGGTCGCGTGAGTAGAGGACTTGATGTCGATGTTCTTTGTCCACTGAGAGATGACATCATCGCGTGCCATTTTCATGGCACTCTTGTTGTCGATGCGGACCTCTGTTACCTCCGTTTGTGGCACTTTAATTTCGGCAAGCAAACTTTGTAGCCACTGTGTCTCCTTGCATACTTCCAACAGAGCGATGTACTGTGCCTCAGCGGTAGAGAGGGAGACACAGTCTTGCTTTCTGCTTGTCCAAGAGACTGCACCACCGTTCAAGAGGTACACAAAGCCCGAGGTAGACTCTCTTTCATCGATTCTTCCTCCCCAATCGGCGTCTGTGTAGCACAACAGCCACAGCGGGTCAGATCCTTCTTGGCCCCTAAACTAGAGTCCCATGTGTTGGCTCTTCTGTAGATAGCGCATGATGCGCTTGATGCTTGCTAGTGCTGTGATCCTGGATTGGCCACAAACCTGCTCACTTGTCCCACAGCATAGCAAATGTCAGGGCGTGTTCCTACCATGGCATACATGAGGATGCCTACAGCAAACTGGTACGGAGTGTTCTCCATCTCATGCCGTTCTGCTTCTGTGTAAGGGCTCATGGAGGAGGAGAGCTTGATATGCATTGTCATGGGTGAGGTGATGGGCTTGCAGTCCTCCATGTTGTAGTGCTTCAGGACCTCCATGATGTACTTGGTCTGGTTCAGCTCGATGGTACCTGCCGCTCAATTGTAGTGGATGACTATCCCAAGGTAGAACTTGAGCGGACCCATGTCCTTCATCTTGAACCTGTTGCTGAGATATGTCTTCAGCTTGTTCAACAGCTCGACTGATGACGAGCTAATGATCAGGTCATCCACGTACAATGCAACCAGCGTCAAGCCTTGCTCATCCTCCCGCACATAGACACTAGGGTCATTCTGGCAGTGCATGAATGTGAGCCCGGCCATGAAGCCGTCCATCTCCTTGTACCACATCCTTGGGGCCTATTTTAGCCTGTAGAGTACTTTGACCAGTTTGCAGACCTTGCCCTCGAGAGCTTTCACTCCCTCGTGCACTTCCATCAGCACGTCCTTGTCTAGCTTACCGTGGAGGAAAGTTGTCTTGACGTCCATCTGGTGGCCCTCTATATCTTTTGCAATAGCGATGCCCAACATGGATCTGATGGAGGCAAAGGTCACGAAAGGTGCGAAGGTCTCCTTTGATTCTGAAACTGCACACTGGGAAAACCCCTTCCCCACAACTCTTGCCTTGTACTTGTCGATTGTACCATCATGCTTGAACGTTTTCTAGAGTACCCACTTTAACCCCACCACGTGCGCGTTTGGGGGCATGTCCACCAGAACCCATGTTCCATTCTCTTCAATGGATGCGAGTTCGTTATCCACTGCCTCCTTCCACTTGGCCGCATCTGGCATGTTTATAGCCTCCGTTACGGTCACAGGCTCTCCCTGAGCCAAGCATGACCAGGTGAGTCCGGTCCATTGCGCACTCTCAGCATCGTTGTTTGGCGGAAGTTTCTTCTGGCGCGTACTACGCCGAAGAGTTGTTGGTGGTGCTTCTAGGCTTAGTTGCTTCTGTTGCTCCTACGTTGCCAGTGATCCGTTGTTTGAGGAAGAGCCAAGGGCCTCAGAGTTTGACTCAGAGGCCTCGGACGACTCAAACTCAGTGTCAGAGTCCGTTGCTGTGTCAGCCTGCACTGCCACTCTCCTTGTAGCACCATCCTTCACTGGCACCATCTGCCAGTTCTCTGGTGCTTGATCACTTGAATCGAGCAACACAACCCAGTGTCTTGATTTGGAGCATGGACAGGGTCCAATGACTCCCTTGCCGAGCATCCTTTCATCAAACTCGACATTGCGGCTCCTGATGAGCTTTCCAGGCGCTTGGTCCTACAACCTGCACACCTTGTGTGCGGTGTCGTATCCAACCATTACACACTTACGAACACGTGCATCCAGCTTGCCACTTCCTTCTCCTGCTTGGACCTTTATCCGAGCAGTACAGCCTAAGGCCCTCAAGTATGAGGCATGTAGCTTCTTCCCTGACCAAGCCTCTTGTGGCGTCCTGAGCTGCTTCTCTTGCTGCTTCTTACCACGATTTCCAAGCGCGGCTGCCGGAGTGAGATTCACAAGGTAGCAAGCAGTTCTTGCGGTTTCAGTCCAAAAGCAAGGTAGGAGTTTGGCGTCAAAGAGCATGCTTCGTGTCATACCGAGGATAGTCTGGTTTATCCGCTCGACAACGCCATTACTCTGGGAGTGTAAGGCGTGGTGATCTGGTGGTTGATGCCGTGTTGGCTGAACCAGCCTTTGCACGCCTCGTACACACCACCGTTGTTCGTGCGTAGTGCCTTGACCGTCTTGCTTGTCTGCCGCTCTACCATCACGACAAACTTTTGCAGCTTCTCCTTGACGCCTCCCTTTGTCTCGAGGAAGTAGATCCATCTCTTACAACTGTGGTCATCGACAAAGTTCAAGAAATACTTGCTGCCGCCGTTCGGAGTGTGGAATGGTCTGCACACATCAGAGTGAATCAGGTGCAAGATTGCTGCCGCACGTTGCCCATTACGCTCAAAGGGCTTCCTATTTGCCTTGCCTTGGAGGCATGGCTCACACAGCTTTTTGGACTTTCCCTCATCCTTGGCCTTGCATCCCTCCATTCCATGAACTACTTCGTGCTGTTGCATAGCTTGCAATGTGCTGTCGCCCTCATGGCCAAACCGCATGTGCCACAACTCATCATCTGTTTTGGTGGAGTTGGCCGCCATGGTGACGGCCTATGGTGGAAAATCAGGCTTTGGAGACTTGGGCTTTTCAATCTCTGCATATCCCTCATTTGTACTCTCAAGGAGTTTTGTCTGCAGCACGTAGAGCCCATCAACTCTCTCGTGCGACAAGACTCTCCTTGGGGTAGGAGATCTTGATGTCCTTGTTCTTGACAATCACGGGCTCTTCCTCTGTGAAGATGACCGTCATGTCGTGGTCCGTGATTTTGGACACTAACAAGAGGTTTTCCGCAAAAGACGGCATGAGACGACGTTCTCCAGCTTCATGTCTTTTTCAGTACCGTTTACGTTGATGCTGATCAACTTATCTCCCTCGCCTTGCGCATGGACAAGGCTGCCGCTGGCACACCTCAAGTGACATTCAGTGTCCCTTATGGAGATGAACCCATCCTTCTCCCTTGAGGAGTGGTGGTTCATGCCAGAGTTGAGTCCATAGGCTCCACGCTTGAGTACTGGTGCTCCCTTGGTTGCCGGCATGCTCTCTGCCATCATGTTCGTCAACTCCTTCTTACCCTTTCCTTTGCCCTCATATCTACCACCATGATCTCTGTCTTCCTTCTTGGGAGACCTGCTCTCCCGTGCCTAATGCCCAGGCTTGCCACGATTATGGCACTTCTCAGGACGCTTTCAACTCTTTCCACTGCCACCATTACCTTTTCCTCTGCCGCCACTGCTCCACTACTGCTCTAACCAGAAGAGGAGTTGTTGCCACGACCACCGTACTGTGCAGCAAAGGCTGAAATATTTGCCTCACTACCGCTGCGACGCATGGCCTCGTTGCGCACGTACTCGGACATTGCCTCATACGGCAAATCCTCCTCCTTCCAACCACCAAAGACAGTGATCAGAGGACCCCAGCTTTCAGGTAGCGCCATGAGGAGGATCATGGCCTGCATGTTGGTGTTGATTGTCCAGTTCATTTGGGTCACTTACTGCAGCAGTCCTTCAAACTGCAAGTGGAAGTCCGGAATTGACTCTCACTTGCTCACCCTCGTCGAAATCAGATTTTGAAGGATGAAGTGGCGATTTGCGAGAGCTGTTGATTGGTGTAGACGTGCAAATTTCTCAAAAGCCTTTGATGCATGTGTGATACATTGGAGGTGGACATGCTGTGACTCATGCACTGATATCACAACAATTGCAAGCGCCATGTCATTTTTGACACTCCTCGCTTCATATCCAGGATCTGTTTTTGGAGGCTCAACCTCTTCTCCAAGGACCATCTTCAAGTAGCAACGCACCCTCATGACAATCTCAAATTTCCATTTCCACAAGGGAAAACCAAACCCTGTATATTTTGACATCCCACCGTTGACCTGCTTGAGAGTGAGCATCACGAGTGTCGTCATACTACTTCTTTGCTGCTCTGCTTCTCTGCTTCATTGATGCCGATGTAGGCTGATGGAGGCTGTTGTCTCCTACCGGTTTAGAAAGTGCATATCCGTCGCTTACCCCTAAACCGTTAATCACCTACAAAGAGAGAAGAACGCACACTAGCGAACCTAGGGTCGTGCCTACAAGGGCAGAGCTTATCTTGGTTAGAACCCAAGGGTCGTACCTCCAAGGGCAGAGCTTATCCTTGGCCCTTGTTAGCTAAGTGCCAGCACCCGCCGTTGGAGCAAATGGAGCAGATGAAGCTGATGGAGCTGATGCACGCTACAAGACAGGGAAGGCAAGAGAGTGCACAGAAGCATGCCTTACAACTAGTCAGTGTGGGTCCATAACCCTTTGTCGACCTGGCTGAGGCGACCGTCTAGAAAACGGATTCCGACACAATGGTTCCCGTCAACCGCTCTTGGTATTGTAACCAATTGATGATATCACCCTCAGAGCCAAGGTTTTACACTCAGCAGTTCATAGGAATCACTTCCTTGCACTGTGTCCTTAGCACCTGGGCACTTTCGCACAAGGAGCGAACTCTTGGGGCTTAGACCAATCAATGCTTCTTTAGTGTTTGCCTCTGGTGAACAACTTTGTTTGGAGTCTCAAAGGTAAGAACTATACTTAATGTCAGGCAACTGAGAGGTTCTTATAGTTGTAGAGCCAGCCTGTAGCCTAGGCGCGCAGTGGCTCCTTGGATGAGCCACTTTGGGGGCAATCTGGATTGCATAATCCGCCTTGCCTACATGGTGCTCCGTGTGACTGCCAAGTGGCGCCAGCCACCAGGAAGGACCTTGGAATGTTTTAAGATGCCTCTTAGAACTTTCTTGACCCCCTTTTGGTCACAAAGAGAATGAGTCACTGGGTTGGGATTTGACTAGTGACCTCTTGCTCCAGAGACTAGATGTGGAATGTCTAAGCAACAAGGAGTTGTCCTCAGCGGTGTTTGTTGGCTATATTATCCAGTTTAGACTAAGGGGACTTGCTCCAAAGGAGGAGTGCATGCCTTGTTTATCCGGACAAGACTTAGAGGATTTACTCCAACGGACTAGGCATGTACTATTCCGTACATGCCTAGTCCGTCCTGTGCCTGTCCAAATGTCAGCTACAAACAAGGAGCATATCATGTCAACAGTCCTGCGATCAAGCCTTGATGTATTAACACGTCAGTTCTCTACGTCGTGTGTGAGTGGTCAGCCTGGTAGCAGAGAAGCAATATGACGACACCCTTGATGCTCAAGGTTGAGCAGGTCAATGGTGGGATGTCAAAGTTCACAAGGATAGGTTTTCCCTTGTGGAAATGGCAATTTGAGATTGTTATGAGGGTGCGTGGCTACTAGAAGATGTTCCTTGGAGAAGAGGTTGAATATCCAGAAACAAATGCTAGATATGAAGCATGGAGTATCAAAAATGACATGGTACTTGCGATTCTTGTGACATCAGTGCATGAGTCACAACATGTCCACCTTCAAGGTATGACACATGCATCAAAAGCTTATGAGAAGCTTGAATGTGTACACCAATCAATGGCTCTTGCAAATTGCCTCTTCATCCTTCAAAATCTGATTTCGATGAGGGTGAGCAAGGAAGAGTCGATTCCGGACTTCCTATTGCAGTTTGATGGACTCCTGCAGCAAGTCACCCAAATGAAATGGGAAATCGACACCAACATGCAGTACATGATCCTTCTCATGGCACTACCTAAAAGTTGGGGTCCTTTGATCATTGTCTTTGGTGGTTGGAAGGAGGAGGATTTAACGTAAGAGGCAGTGTCCGAGTACGTGCGCAACGAGGCCATGCGTCAGAGCGGTAGTGAGGCTTACATTTCAGCCTATGTTGCCTAGTACGGCGGTCGTGGCAACAACTCCTCTTCTTTTCAGAGCGGTAGCAGAAGCGGTGGCAGTGGCAAAAAACGCAATGGTGGCGGAGGAAAGAGTTCAAAGCGTCCTGGAAAGTGCCATGACTGTGGCAAGCTTGGGCATTGGGCACGGGAGTGTCGGACTCCCAAGAAGGAAGACAAAGATCATGGTGGTAGATATGAGGGCAAAGGAAGGGGTAAGAATGAGTTGACAAACATGATGGTCTGAGAGCGTGCCGGCAAGCAAGGGAGCGGCACTGCTCAAGTGTGGAGCCTACGGGCTCAACTCTGGCACGAACCACTACTCTTCAAAGGAGAAGGATGGGTTCATCTCTATTGGGTACACTAAACGTTGCTTCAGGTGTGCCAATGGCAGCCTTGTCCATGCGGAAGGCGAGGGAGAGAAGTTGATCAGCATCAATGTGAAGGGTGCTAAAAAAGACTTGATGCTAGTGAACGTTGTCTACATGCCATTTTTTGCGACAAACCTGTTGTCGGTGTCAAAAATCACGGACCACGACATGACGGTCGTCTTCACACAGGAGGCCGTAATTGTCAAGAACAAGGAGATCAAGATCTCCTATCCCAAGGAGAGTCACGTCGCACAGGTCCCGAGATTTGATGGTCTTTACGTGCTGCAGAGTTAGTCGCTTGAGAGTAAAAATGAGGGATATGCGGCGGTTGAAGAGCCCAAGTCTCCAAAGCCTTATATTACACCAAAGGCTGTCACCATGGCGGCCAGTTGCGCCGACACAGATGCTGAGCTGTGGCAGAGGCGGTTTGGCCATATTGCCGACAGCATACTGCAAGCTATGCAGCAGCACAAAGTGGATCATGGGATGGAGGGATGCAAGGCCAAGGATGAGAAAAAGTGTAAGAAGCTGTGTGAGCCATGCCTCCGAAGCAAGGCAAAAGAGAAAGCCATTTGAGCGTAATGGGCAACGTGCAGCGGCAATCTTAGACATGATTGCCTCTCATGTGTGTGGACCACTGCGTACTCCTTTGAATGGCGGTAGCAAGTATTTGTTGACCTTCATCAATGACCACACTCGTAAGATGTGGATCTACTTCCTCAAGACAAAGGGTGAGGTCAAGGAGGAGCTACAAGAGTTTGTTGTGATGGTAGATTAGCAAAAAAACAAGAAGGTCAAGGCACTGTGCACGGACAACACTAGTGAGTTCGAGGAGTGTTACTCACTACCGTTGTCTGTGTGCAGTGCCTTCACCTTCTTCTTTGACTGTCGCTCTACCATCGCGACAAACTCTTGCAACTTCTCCTTGACCTCACCCTTTGTCTTGAGGAAGGAGATCCATATCTTGAGACTGTGGTCATCGATGAAGGTCAACAAATACTTGCTGACACCGTTCGAAGGAGTGCGAAATGATCAGAACACATCAGAGTGAATGAGGTCCAAGATTGCTGCCGCACATTGCCCACTACGCTCAAAGGGCTTTCTCTTTGCCTTGCCTTGAATGCATGGCTGATATAGCTTCTTGCACTTTCCCTCATCCTTGGACTTCCATCCCTCCATCCCATGAACCACTTCATGCTGCTACATAGCTTGCACTGTGCTCTTGGCCACATGGCCAAACCGCTTGTGCCAGTGTTGGAAAAGGAGCCATCTGGCTCAATTTTAGGTCCACGGGAGCAAGTTCCAAGAAACCAGATGCCTACTCCGATCGTCAATCCAAGTTCAACATTGGAAGGATAAGGTGGCAAAATGTCTACATTTCATGTTTCAGGCTAATCTAATG
Organism: Penium margaritaceum; assembly: GCA_023375785.1. Classification (NCBI taxonomy): domain Eukaryota; kingdom Viridiplantae; phylum Streptophyta; class Zygnematophyceae; order Desmidiales; family Peniaceae; genus Penium; species Penium margaritaceum. Next base: position 46,390 of record SZWC01002991.1, on the reverse strand, counting down.
GCCAGATTGGGAGATATGAATTTTTTAAGTGTCCGGGGTCATCAAACGCCGGTATCTAGGTGACCATGGTGGGACAAATATCCAAAAAGGTCATAGATTCTTGGGTTGCCTTGTCAGAGTGTGCCGACTAGGATAAAGGTATCTCTCCTTACTTTTTTGGTGAGGTGAGATCCTTGTGTGCTAGCCATTGACACATGGCGATTCTCTATGGGATTGTGGGTTATGTGACCACCGGGATTGTGCCATGAGAGCATTTTCTACCTATTAGGTCGTGTGTTAGTGGTCACCCTGATTGCTAGGCTGATTTCTTCTTTTGTGTGAGATTATGGACTCTAGAGTGTGAGCCTTAGCCTCCATGGCTAAGTGGTGTGGCTTGTGAGAGGGCTGACGTGCCCAAGCTCTAGTTCTATATGTACTCCATTTTGAGTGATTCAATAACCATTCTTCAGCACAAGGCTCCCTTTCACCACTAGTTCCAACACTTGGTCTCAGAGCCAAATTCTGCCACTTTCCGCCAGCACAGACGTCACTTTGAGAGTGACGGGTTAGGGTGAAACCTCCATCAAATTTGACAATCAACCACCAGATCATCACGTTCAACAAACAAACGTTCCAACGAGCCCAAAATCGCGAAAAGAAAACAGTCTGATTGAGAGTTATGCTCAAAACGAGGTCGGCCAGGTCTACACTCTTCTCTCTGTGTAAGACTATTGCCTTGTGATGACCATAGCTCTCTCATTTCTTTGTCAAATTTAAAAAGTAGCACAAGAGAATTGAAGTATTTTTTCTAAGCTTTCCATTGGTGAAATCATATTTGCATTCCATTGGTACGTTTGGGAGAAACCCCATTTCCAAGCTGGCTGGTGCGAGCTGGAGTAGGAGCAACAGCATACCCTGTTTTCAAAAGGGCATCTTTCGAAAAATCCCCTGTTGATGACCCTGTTTTATGGGTTGATCTGAAAGATTTTGACCTGCATTTTCCAATGGTGGGCTCAGTCTTTCCAAATTCCCAGTTTGCTTGCCTCTACCGTCCATTTTCTGTCACAGAGGTTTCTCGCAGAAGCAGCAGCAGAAGCAGAGGTAGCGCCGCCACTCAAGGGCAGCGCTGTGCATCACCAAAGCTCAAAATGGCAGCAGCATGCATAGTAATAGCAGCCCAGCCCTTGGAAAGGCTGGAAGGAAGCGCCAAATTCACATTCTAGAAGATCCATACCCGCGTCTTTTTGGAGGAGAGGGGCTTGTGGGAGGTGGTGAGCGGCGACGAGCACGCTCTGCCTCCACAGGCAAAAGATGTCACCGCAGCGGAAGTGGTCACGGGGGAGACGCTGCAGAATGGTGCAACAAATGCAAGTTCATCTACAACTGCAGCGGCGGCATATGAGGAGTGGAAAAAGAAGGACAGGCAAGCGTACACGCTGCTTGTCAACACCATCTCCAACCCGCATCTTCAGAACGTGAGTGACAAGGCCACTGCAAAAGAGGGGTGGGACACGTTGTGTAAGAAGTATGATAGCAAGGATCGTGCATTCTTCATGCCTTTGGATGACATGATAATGGTATTGAAAATGCACGGTGGTGAAGGGATGGAGACGTACTTAGACAAGGCAAAGGAGCTGGCAAAGAAGCTGAAAGCGGCCGACAAACGTATGGAAGACATGCGCTTTGTCCTCCTCTTGCTGAGGGGACTCCCAATGAGCTATGACACGGTGCGAGAGACGTTGGAGTGCCAGACGACTCTCGGCCTGGAATTCATCTGCACGCATATGGTGCAGCTAGAACTGCATCAGAATGCAGCTAAGCACAATGGCGGTAACAACAGTAGTGAAGCAGCTTTCATGGCCATGGGCTCAAGCAACCAGCAGCAGCAGTCTGGGCAGTAGAGAGGCAAGAAAAAAGGCAAGTGCCAGTATTTCCAGAAAGACGGGCACTACAAGAGAGAGTGCTTAAAGTTCAAGAGGGACCAAAAGGAGCAGCAGCAGCAAAAGCAGCAATCTCTACAATAGTAGCAGCAGTCACTGCAACTTCAGCACCAACAGCATTAGTAGCAACAGCAGAAACAGATCGGCGTACACCATTTTGGCAACATGAACGTGGCCAAGGAGGTGCATGACCGCCTCTTCATGGCGACGTCTGACATGTCATAGTAGGAGAAAGCGGATCGGGCATGGTACAAGGACTCAGGGTGTACCAAGAGACTGACGCACCACAAGGAGTGGTTTACGCAACTGCTCTCCATTACCCCCCGACCGATTCCTTTGGGTGATGATCGGGTGGTGTATGCTGAGGGGATTGGGATTGTGGAGATGTGGTTAGAAACACCACGTGGCATTAAAGTGGGAGTGTTCCATGGCGTGCTGTACGTACCTAATGTTGCGTTCAATCTTCTCTCAGTGTCCTCTCTCACCAACACAGTGTTGTTCTTCTATGCCCCATGGCCACTGCTATGGCTTGACGGATAGGTTGGACATGCACTGCTCCCTTGGAGTAAGTCCCCCAAACCTTGTTCATGGTGCAAGTCCAAGCGAGACACCAGAAGTGTAGTGCAACGGATAGCATCTTGGACTTAGGAACAACAGGTCCTACGATCGAGACTTGATGTGCGCACAAGGTTTTTTACCTTTCTAGCACAAGGGAAGCTTCTAAGACATTTGTCCATGCATGAGGAGAGTACGCCACCTGGCGGTCAATGGATGCGCCATTTGGCAGACTGGTGAGGTGGTGTGGAGTGAACACCCCAAAAGTGCCACTACCCACACACCTTAGAAGCCAGGCCTAGGACTATATGTACCAGGCTCATTCCTCATTCTAATTACACAATCTGGCCTTAGATGCTCCTCACAGAGTTGTCCAACTAAGGAACAGTATAAAGAAGACACTGGTTGGTTTAAGCCCCAGGAGTTAGTCTTTGACTAGCACCTCGCGCGAAAATGACCAAGTGTTAAGTGGACACAGTTGCTAGCAAGTGATTGCCTAGGAACTGCTGAGTGTGGAACCATGATCCTGAGGGTGATATCTTCTCCTAGCTGAAATGCTAGGAGCGGACGGCAGGTGCTATTGTGTCGGCCCTGTTTTCTAGTCCGTTCGCCTCAGGCCGGTTGACAAAGGGTTATGGGCCCACACTGACCAGTTGTAAGGCACGCTTTGCTCAACTCTGGTATGCTCTCTCCAGGTGCGCACGCCGGCTCCATCAGCTCCATCAGCTCCATCAGCTTCATCAGCTTCAATGGCTTGGTTTGCACTCAGCACACAGGGACCAAGGAAAAGCTCTGCCCTTGGAGGCACGACCCTTGAGTCCCAACCAGGACAAGCTCTGCCCTTGGTGGCAAGACCCTGGGTGTGTTGGTGTAGATATCTTCTCTGTCTGCAGGT